>JAECUM010012876.1:0-17680 GCA_016617855.1 Megalonaias nervosa
AAAAAAAAAAGAAAAAAAAACAAAAAAAAAACCAAACAATATATTTATATTTAAAGAAAAATCTGTTCTAATTATTTTTAAGACTGAATAGCCCATTAATACAATGTACATATTGCCTGATCTGCTCAATGTTCCTAACAAGTACTAGCGTACTCATGTACGAGTCAGGGAAGAGCTGAATTTCGCTAATAATCAACCCTAGCGGCCGAGTGGTCTAAAGCCCCCACCGTTACGGATCACTGCCATCTCACCTCTGTCTGCGTTGGTTCGAGTCTCGGGTTTGGTCAATGTGGGTACGTGAGAAAGCTTGCCAGTAGCTTCTCGTGGGTTGTTGGTTCCTTTTGGGGTTTTCCCTGGTTCTTCCTCCACCAATTATACTACTACAACAACAACAAGTTTGATCAAGGTTAAAGCAAGCAATAATACAAAGGTATCGCTTTTCCAGTGGCGATTGTGGTAGCGTAGGCAACTTTATCAATGCTATGTTTAAAGCTCTGAACGTACTATTTCATCTGCATCAGTTGCTTTACTGAACTAAAAATCAGTACAACATTAGTGCCTACAGTATGCACTCTGATATTGCAGGATTCCTGTCTCGCCTGCCGAAACGGAAAGTTGCTTCATAACACCGTTTATGAGGGAGACGCCGTTTTCGGCCAAATATTTGTTTTATCTTTCAGTAGTTTTAATTATACTCGATAACAAATGCATTTTCAGAGGACAGCGTCATTTAAATATAATGTTTTAAGCTGTTTGGATGAAATTTGATCATAAACCTCGACGTAGCTTCTGCATGTGAGAATATAATTATACACATATTGATTTTAATAAAACGGACAAACGTTATTCACCCACCTACGCCCACCCCACCCCCACCCCCACCCCCCAAAAAGTTGCACCATCTTTATCGAGAAGTGATTGTTTAATACGAATATAACATTTGATCCATAAATGTGGCAATAAAACTTTAAGTTTTCAGAACATTTCTTTCCTGTTGACAATTATATATTCTACGATAAATTTTCGTTATTAAAGCAATGTTAAGCGTGCGAAGATATAATAACTATTCATTTCTATGAGCCGATTTCAGCTTTTTTCCATTTTTATTTTATACAAGTGTAATAATTTTTATTCTTAGAGCAAATTTAACGTTTGATTTCATGGGGCTGTGTCATGTGAAGTACGCTAAGAGTCAAGGAACTGCATATCGTCATTTTGTCGGTAACATGAGGAATTATATGTGAATAAACGTACCTTCATAAGTCGCTGATAATTAGACCACGTGCTGAAACCGATTTTAACCTCGATAAGGGTGTTTTTTCTATGCTATATATTATAAATAGACATTATTTGTTTGTCATAGTGGGTTGTTATTGGATCAAAGGTCGGTGAATGATCGTCTTTCAAGCACAAAAATCCTTATTCATTTGTCTAGCTTATCTGATATTGAAAGCTTTCATTGCTAATGGATAATTTGATGAAAACTGTTTAAGGTGATGTCGAGAGGGACTATTTTTATCACGTGATACTCTGAATAACTGTTAAAGATGACTGAATCTTCTTTACAATACAAAAATAGACACTCGTTTCTTCACGTCATCTGACCTAGATAACTTAAGTCCCATTATCTCAAAGTCAGCACCTTCAGTTAAGAGACTTTATTCTTTTGTTCTCTGCAAATATTATGAATGTGCTTTCCGATGACGAAATATCAGCCAGATATTACAGATGTGTCAAAGAACGTCTTTGACATTTCAACTCTTTCTACGCATCACAGTATCTTCTGTTGATACGTTGTGATTCAAATTCAAATACCGTTAACAGCATGTACGCCCTTAAGAAACTCAACGCGCAATTAAACTGAGTTGAATGATGTGCTTAATTAATTTCCTTGAGATTTGAACTAAAATTTCAGATTTCTTACAAATATACGTTTAAAAAAAACATCATGAAATAATCACCAATAAGAATATTAGTAAATCAACAGCAGTTATCACACATTATCAGGAAATAGATTTAACTGTTTGGATGAACTTATACTCGTTTAATACGTGCTTGATATGTTGTATGATTATTTATTTATATATTTATTCCTGAATAATCCTGAATAATCAAGTTTAACCTATGCAGCCTAGGTCTATAAATGACTTTGAGATTAAACATTGTCTGGTTAGACTTGAGGCAACTATCTCTCATTTACTTCAAACCGCTGTCAGTGTCATCTGATGAACTTACCTTACGCAGATTACTTGATACACTATAAATATTAGAACAGCAAACCGATGACAATGTCCAACGACATGTCTTCTCGTCCAAGATAGAGTACAAGGTCCAAGTGCATGTCTTCTCATCCAAGAAGCAAATGCTGTTTAAAAAAAATCAAATAAAAGAATACTAATAATTTTGTATTTTCAAATCAATAAATGTAAAACAATAGAAAGACACAGGAAGATAAAATCCCCGTCAGTTCATCTGCACTTTCATAACATCTGAAAAATGGAACATGTGTTCCTTATTGTCGCTGTATTAGATGTGAAATCCCAATGATGCTGTTTCTCAAATTTCTCCATTCTTCCAACCTAACTGAAGTTTGGAGGGAAGGAAACAATTTGTTAAAAGAAACCATCCAACATAAATCGTTCTTTGAAATAATCAATATGTTAGGTTTAAACGACGTTCAAATATTCAGCTTGGAATTAAAAGGTGCCACCTCTTAATTCCTTCCCCGAAGTCGATCGTAATTCCGCATATTTTGGGAGTTCTCCAAAAGTAGTGATGTGATATATTTGGCAGATTTCGTTTGTGACTAATCTAATAAAACCAACATTTGCATAAGGCGGACAAATTGATTCGAGAGGAATGAAGAGAGGCAGGACCGCTTTTTAAGATGATCTGAGAACAACACGTGTACATTAGATACAAACAATACTCGCGTGATTGGTGATTAGCTGGGGCATTGGGATACTTTGAAGGGAGAACTTTGGGCTGAAGGCAAATGCAGCTGTTGCGGATTACCATATCTGCTGGTAAGCATACGACACGGACTTGCCAAAAATAATCCCTGTTGCATGAGAGACACTTTAGAATTCTATTTAGATATCGATATCGTTTACTTCATCTCAATGTGTTTCTACGCGTATCAATGAGGCTTCTTGCCAGATCGGTCTAGTGTGTACCAACTAATAGACACGTATCAATGAGGTTTCTTGCCAGATTGTTCTACTGTGTACCAACTAAGAGACATGTATCAATGAGGTTTCTTCCCAGATCGTTCTTTTGTTTACCAACTAATAGACATCGAGCACAGAACATATCCAAAGCTTGATAATTGTATATTTCACAAAGAGGTATTTAAATATATCAGTGAGAGAAAAATTATATAGCCACATTTCATTTTTACCTCTTCTGCTCCTTCTTTCTTGTGTTCGCTCTCTCTCTCTCTCTCTCTCTCTCTCTCTCTCTCTCTCTCTGTTAGGATGAACAAATCTAGAACTATGTCAAGACAGCATATCTTCCTTCTATTATACATTTATTTAATAAATAAAGCTGTGCCATTTAAAGACATGCCAAAGATTAACTCCCAAAAACAAATAATAGACTTCACTGAACTTGCTTTCTACTTAACATCATACCTTCAAACTGTGTGCGATGCCTCAAGAAAACACAGAGCACGAAATAACAGAGCCAGAATCGCTGGAGCTTGCATCTGATTTGGAGGAATGAAACGTTTGCATTTGTAAGTAAACGAAATCACCGCGCTGACAAAACTTCCCGGGGTGCCGTGGAGTAATTATCCTTCTAAAAAAACATATCCCTGGGTAGAGTTTCTGAGGGCGTGTAACACGGCTAAACATACGTTTGGATTCCAACACTCGATCAAAGCCTGGAGAAGAACACGTAAACCGCCTCGATATAAAAAAAACACGACCTTCGAGCGGACCATGTCCGCGATATGCTGCAGTCTACACGAATATTGACGTTTGAATCAGCCATTGTTATATTGGCGAGCGCGGCAAAAATTATCCACAGGGTCCCTCGAGTGTCGCACGTCAAACAATCGTTGTGGCAGATTTGTTTGTCCACGCCTATCCATAGGTGTTTGACGTGAGAACACCAAATGAAGTTCACATGGACACACAAACAGATATGAATTAACCGTCGTGGATGCTGCTAGCAGATAAAAAGTGGCCGAACATTAAACGTCTAAATATTCAGAGATAGAGAGTTCACAGCTCGAAGGCGGATAACGACATCCCTCTAATCCGGTTTGGTCCGTTGACCAGGTGTTATGTATCTCTATACTGTGAGTTAACTTGTGTCCATGATTGTAGATTGTAAGTGTAATTTTTTTTTTTGTCCATGGTTGTGGATTGTACTTTAAGATAATATTTGTAAACCTGTTTACATGGCATATTGACCTAGAGTGAACTTGTTTACGAATTTGATGCGAAAATGACCTACATACTGGTCATCTGATTGTGTTTTATGTTTTTTTATATAAGTTTGAATTTGTAAACTAAGCATTAATTCCTATTTTGATACCAGTCAATGTGGAATCACTTTTAGTTGTGTTGAGAGGAATTAGCTAGCTACATTTTAAACTGGAATTATACAGTGCCCATTGATATTTTGGACTTAAAAATTATTTTGGGAACATTCGTGAATTCATTCAAGGACATTCGGGATTGTATCATTGTGATGTATCAAGACTGTTGGCACATCAGCTCATTCAAGGCTATTGGTATATCAGTACATTCAGGATTAGAATTCATTCGAATCATCAGTGGAATTCATTCGGACACTCTATACTTTTGGATTTGTGATAGAACTTTAATCATTCTTTTGGGATTTAATTCACAATAGTGTAAGTTCCACTTAAATTTTCACTTTATAACTTAGACAATTAAATTATTTGTAGATTTTACTAAAATGGATGGTGTTGCTTCTTTCAGTTACTTAGTCTACGACCATAGAATCGTAACACCAAGTCCTTCCCACGAATACACAATTACCACCGAGGTTTATTTTAAGAAACTCTGTTGAAGAATTGTGTCGTGGCCTAACGCGTAAGTAGCGATTCCGTCAGGAGAAATATTCTGGCTGGGAATAACTAGCCTCGGTGCAGTGGTACACACTCATGCGATCCACCTTCAACCGAATGATTTTTAGGCTATTGAGGTTTCCAGTCTTGGTAAAGTGAAAAAAATACTATACAAAATTATTGACGGAATAAGGCGTTCTCGGGGAGGGTAGTCACACTTATTGGACCAGTCCTTGTAAGAGAGCGGCAATCGTAAGTACCGCACTCGCGTTTGCCGCGAGGGGTAGAAGGCTCTAACCCCGATAAGTAATAAAAGATCTAAAATCCCATCCATACCACAAATCCTGCTAAAACAGAAGTAACCATGAATCAAGAATTACAAAATGTGGAATAATGGTCATGCAATGGTTAATGAAATTTAATCTGGATAAAACTCTGTGTGTGTGTGTGTGTGTGTGTGTGTGTGTGTGTGTGTGTGTGTGTGTGTGTGTGTGTGTGTGTGTGTGATTTGGATTTTTAACGTAGCTTTAAAAAAAATGTTCAGTCACATCGCTACGATGTCTGCAGCGCGGCAGTTTATAGTGATGTCTAGCACTGAGACATCATGCCGCAGACATGTAGCATCATGTCCCACTCAGTCATATTATCTTGACGACACCAGGCCGACCAGTCCTAACACTAACCTCTTAATGCTGAGAGCCTAGCGAGGCAGCTGTTAGTACCATTTTTATAAGTCTTTGGTATGACTCGGCCGTGGTTCGAACCCGCGATCTCCCACATCCGATGCGGACGCTCTAACCACTTAGGCCACCGGAGCGGTCCGGATAAAACTGAAGTCATGCTAATTATAATTCTTAATAATTTACGGGACAAAAGATTTCATAATGCATCTTTATACCATACTTCAAAATACAAGCTTTTATGTTTGTAGTTTTCTTTTATGGCAAGTGAACATCATACAAAGATCATTTATGGAAATTGGTTTCATTTAGAATTTCTTATCTAGATGCAAACTTATGGAAATTACTATATTATGCCAGGCTAGCTTTCACAAATGTCTAGTTATCACCTTTCCAATCAACAATTAAATTGCTGAATACTTTGGCGATCCCTATTGGATCCTCCTGTATGTTTATTCCTCTTTTAAACGGTCACTTGTACAAATCTTCCGTCACGGTAATGACTACATTATTCCAGACATGCGTTTACAAATGTCGATATTATCCTTTCTGGACTCTACAAATCAGACTGCGAAACATTCTTGCAGAGTCAATTTGATAGTCAATTACGCAAATTCATCTTTCAAATGGTCACTTGCACGTCAGTCTTAAACACCTAGATCGAATATAAATACTAGGCCAATAAATCAGCCCCTCACCCATGATGGTATTGATTTTTGGGTTAGGGGATGATATCACATATTCATTAAAAGCTGCAATTATTTGCTGCCAATTTCGGCTGCACATATCGGTGTAGATTTTATACACTTACCGGTATTTCTCGTGACTGTGGAGCTAAAGTCTGCTGAAGGGTTCTTTTGGTGACATGTACATCATATTTCTGGAGCAAATCCTATATTTGGTGAGTTGCAAATCCGAGTGGAATAGCAAAACCATCTGTCATGTGGCCACTGAATTTCGCGCTAGATATGGCTGTTACCAATTACCGGTATGTGTCTAATGTGTGTGCAGGGGTGTTCCGGAATAATTTGCATGCAGCAGAATTGCACATTTTAATGAAAAGGTGACATCATATCCACATATCGTCCATCAGTATCAACACAGATGGGGGGGGGGGTTGATTTATCGGACTAACCAAATACAGGCAAGGCCCTAGCGAGCGATCACGGGCCCTGAGGTAAGAAACACCCAGGTCTCCTAGTTCTTGCTCAAACAAAATTTATCTTTTATAAACTTAAAAAGTGTTGTTCGGCCCGGTTCCCGCCCCTCCTCCCCCCCACCCCTTTTCGGCCCTGAATACTAGATATTAACAGATTCAACAATATTGGTGTAAACCAGACTTCGACTAGTGTACAGCAGTTTACGTTCTAATCGTGATGAAGTTCACCTTGTCCATAATTCCTTTTATGACTGTAGAAATATCAAATATTTTTTATTTTCTATTAGCCTAAGATGACAAAATTTATACTGATTAATGTACACAAATGTTTTATTCGTTTATAACCGAGAATACAATATAAAGAATCTAAATCGATCCTGTTTTTAGTTCTTCCTGAACTGAGTAAACGATATATGTTACGCGTAAAATTTCATTTTTTAAACTATAATTATAGAAGATATATATTTGATCCAGTTCTTATGGAAAATCCAGATTGTATGGCTAATGTCTGGCACTGATGATTGCATGTCGGGAAAACAGTTCACATACAGTGGAGAAAGGTTGAACGCCAGGGAAAAAAAAGTAGGAAAACGGTTGCACTCCAGGAAAAAATGTTACATGCCATGAAAAAAGGTTGCATGCCAGGGAAAAGGGTTGTTTCCATTGCTAAAGGGCACGTCGGGCCTATTCTTCATTCCAGAGGCCTCGGCGGGAGTTGGGGGTGGGGGAGAAAGTAAGATAACCTTAAGGTTTTATTCATCCATACAGTTCATTACCTATCTCAAATGAAGAGTCAATAGACATTGAGATGCAATGGGAACGTCTCAAAATTGGTCACAGCTGAAGAATGATGATCACAGAAGGCATGGCTGCACAGACAGAATTGTAAGAAAGCTTTCGATAATATTTCATTTATCTTTGACGTAATGAAACAACTCTGTTACAACTTTAATTTGTCATTGTAAGATACAAATATGCTTATTTTTATGTTCTTGTTATATAAAAAAAGCAATCATCGTAGTTAGGCGTGATGAAAAGAAAAGTTTGACTTTCAGTATTGGGTTGCTCTCTAAAAGTACAACTTTATTCTTTTCGAATCGTTTAAAGTGACTGGTTAAGAAATAAAAGGTAATAATTTTTTTTTTTATTTAAAAAAAAATAGTTTTGCACGACCCGCACTGAAATACCTATATCCCACACAACTTGTCCCGATTAAAAGTTTCCACTTTGCGTTCTGAATCTCCGTTGTAACTTCTTGAAACCGATTTAAAAGACAACGAAAAAATATTTTTAGACGGCGGCATATGCTCAGTCAGAAATTTAGGTTGAATGCCCAGTTCAAAACGTTCGGTAGGATTTCTGTTTACAATTTCTTGCTTGAACATGTGCTTTTCTTTGTATATTTTAAACGTTTAGACTAAAACACAATGGCAGGGAATGACTTTTAACACGAAAACGAAATTTTGTTGCTAATTGTTATAAACGTTTCAAGTATGGTGCAGCAAGCTTGTCCTGCATTGTACATGTCCTCACTCTCGGTTAATAGGTAGTCCTTACATATCAATACAAAAGGGCTCGGGGGTGGGGAGGATAATAGCAATAAATCATGACACAAATGTGTTCTCGTAGGGTGTAATAATAATTCATGACACAGAAGAGCTCCAGGAATGTTTAATAGTAATTCATGACAAAAAATGGATAAAGAAGATATGACTTTAAGAATAAATGTATAACAAATCCTCGTGCTGAAGGAAACAAAGGAATTGTATAATTCAAAATAGTTATCGTCGTCGTCGTCACCGTCGTCTTTGTCAGCATCATCTTGAAGTAAAATTAGCATACTATTTTGTGTAAGCCAATTTTAATTAAACAAATCTTAATCTAAGTCGTGAGTGAAGAAATCATTTTAAATCAGTTTAAATCAGTGTAAATCTCTATAAATCTCTTTCATCAGAATCCATGGACTACTAACAAAGGTTATCATATGTAGGTTTCTAACCTTAGGGCAAGTTCTTTCCTGCTCCATTTGATGTTCGGTGATGATGGGCTGACCAGATGGATGCTCATTTGTGTATTCAGGGGAACTGTGTAGTGCAGCTCTGTGGAAATTCGCATTCCGCAGCCCGAGAATTAGCTAACTCAGTAGAGCCGACAAGAGCATCACCCACAATAGTCAGTAACTAAAATTAGGTATTAACTTCCTTATGAACAATAAACTTGATGATTCAAGACCATTCGAGCTATGTAAATGGAAGTACTAAGTTCCTTATGAACAATTAACGTGATGATTCAACAGCATTCGAGCTATGTAATGGAAGTACTAACTTCCTTATGAACAATAAACTTGATGATTCAAGAGCATTCGAGCTATGTAACTGGAAGTATTAACTTCCTTATGAACAATTAACTTGATGATTCAAGCATTCGAGCTATGTAATGGAAGTACAACTTCCTTATGAACAATTAACTTGATGATTCAAGAGCATTCGAGCTATGTAACTGGAAGTATTAACTTCCTTATGAACAATTAACTTGATGATTCAAGAGCATTCGAGCTATGTAAATGGAAGTATTAACTTCTTTATGAACAATTAACTTGATTCAAGAGCATTCGAGCTATGTAAATGGAAGTATTAACTTCCTTATGAACAATTAACTTGATGATTCAAGAGCATTCGAGCTATGTAAATGGAAGTATTAACTTCCTTATGAACAATTAACTTGATGATTCAAGAGCATTCGAGCTATGTAACTGGAAGTATTAACTTCCTTATGAACAATTAACTTGATGATTCAAGAGCATTCGAGCTATGTAAATGGAAGTATTAACTTCCTTATGAACAATTAACTTGATGATTCAAGAGCATTCGAGCTATGTAACTGGAAGTATTAACTTCCTTATGAACAATTAACTTGATGATTCAAGAGCATTCGAGCTATGTAACTGGAAGAACTGCAGGGCAAGATAGAGATACTGGTATAAGCTCAAAAACAAAACCCATATAATGGAAAGGACTGGATTTAAACCATCTTTCCTTGGTAAGACATTAGTGCGTATTATCCACTACACTATGGCCGCCTGAAAAATCCAAAGGTCGCAGATGAGATCCTTTCCAGCTGATGCAAAGTATAAACCTATATTGTTCGCGCTACTTTTGTGTTTGTAAGGTCTGTGATGAAGTCTTAGCCAAGTTTGGAACAAATATTGAACTTGTTAGATATCATATTTTAACTGATATTCCGGCAATTAAACAATACGGTTTGGACAGTCTCATTAGTCCCCAAAAAAGCAGACAGTAATGGCAGTCGTGTGTGTCACTACACTTGGTTCTGAGTTCAGAAAAACAATACACACGCGGTTGCATTACAGACTCAATAATAAACTTTAAAATATGTCTTCTAAATTTTGCGATTAACTGAAGCTGAAAACATTTATATTCACAGATGCTAATACGAATTTTGACTAATAGCTAAATGATAGGAAGATTTACTTCCGTGTTGAGCCAGCACTACTTTTTATCGCGCATGGATAAAATTCATCGTTTTGATCACTTTCATATGAGAAACATCATGTTAGTCTGGCATATGCTTTCTTCCTTTCTGTCTGTATATCCTGTTGAAATGCGCGCGTGCAGATGAGCTGACGAAAATTTAAGAAGTTGAACAAATTACAATACATGGAACATAGCGTGTAAAAAATGCATTACTACGGTCCATCAAGAGATGAAATATATCGAGTATTTTCCCCCATGATATATATCTATTGCCGTAATTCTAATCACCCATTGGTCTTTTACTTGTATGTTATTTTTGTCATTGTTTTCATCCAATTACTTCCTTTATATTAATTTCAAATATTTACCTCTATCACTTACTAACCCCACATTGTAAAATATGGGTATCGATCTATGTGTGTACTAGTCTTAACTAGTACGAATTAGAAGAATGAAAATGTTTAACTTTTTCAAATTTCGTGATTTTGAAAGAGATTTTTCTTAATATTATTTCCGTAATATTGATCGACGTTTCATTTTATTGTGGTGGATGACCATCTCGTGTATTAAATGAGATCATTTATATACTATGTAATATCTTCAAATCTGCTTTTTGAATCCTAATGAAGTATGTTGCCATTTTTCTATAAGAGTTACGAACACAAAAATCATTATCACCATGGAAGGAAATTTTCATTTGTTTAGCAACAGATTTTCATTTAATTTGACAAATAATCGGGACAAAATCGTAATGGTTACTATCCTAGACATAGCAAAATGCATGCAGTACCACTTTAACTTGATTACTGATTGAGATTTTATCTGCACAATAGAAACACAAAAGGGAGGTACCAACTGGACATCTTGTATCTTCCTATGAAAACCAAAAGACATGGAAATTGTCTTTTCTCGTACCTTTCCTGTTACTTAGTTACGTTTATACGGCACGCTTCCGTGACGATTAAGATTAAAAACAACATACTAAATACATAACGACGACAGTCAACGTAAGAGAGACGATCAGTCAGGTAACGCAATGACGATTGTGCAACACAAATATCCTCAGAATGACCCAAGATAAAGCTTGGAAATGTGTGGGGTAGGTGGGGATGGGGGTGTATGTGTACGAGAGAGAGAGAGAGAGAGAGAGAGAGAGAGAGAGAGAGAGAGAGAGAGAGAGAGAGATTTGGATTTTTAACGTAGCTTAAACAATTTTTCAGTTTTACCGCTACGATGTCTGCACTGTGGCAGTTTCTAGTGATGTCTGACACTGGGGTATCATGCCGCAGATTTGTAGCATCATGTCCCACTCAGTCACGTTTTCCTGACACCAGGCCGACTAGTCCTAACACTAACCTCTTAATGCTGAGCGCCTGGCGAGGCAGCTGCTAGTACCATTTTATAAGTCTTTGGTAAGACTCGGCCGTGGTTCGAACCCGCGACCTTCCGCATCCGAGGCGGACGCTCTAACCACTTATGCCACCGGAGCGATAAGGGAATTTATTCCAAACAAAAAAAAAACAACCTAGAAAACTTACACAGAAGTTACAGTACCCACATTAGTAACGTATCTTCAACTGCAAGAAAAACTGCCTTTAGTAAATAATTCAATATTATAAGCGTTATCTTCAGGCCAATATTTTGTCCGTTGAAGAGCACAACGTAGCAAGCTTCACAAGGTCTCAAACTGGAACCTCTGAGTGCCATGTGCACACGGTAAAGTAAGGGTTATAAGCCTTGTTGTATGAACACCTTTTAGAACACGTTCGCTCAGTAAAACAAACTCTTGTTTCGTTGGCTAGTTGTGTTGCATTGCATTTCATGGTCAATGAACCTTGGATGCTTCTGGCTCTAACTGTGTGCGTAAAACATCCAGAGGGTATAAACTCTACAGCATGATGACATACCATATTTCAGAACATGCAATATACATCTTTCAGAACGTATATGCTAGTAAGCATCGTAAACACTGTTTACGATACAAATTTGGTCTTCAAGTAAAGTTTGTAAACTTTTGTTTCACCGTGTTCACAAAATCCAAATTCAACATCTTGCTTTATCATGTTCACGAGATCTAAATTATACTTATCGAAGGAAAATCCTCAAGTAATGAAAATGATTCTTGGCGTATTATGTGTGTCGTCCGCAAAGAATGGCCCAAAGATGGATACGTTAAGACAAGAAAATATAACAGAGTGAAAGAAGATTTAAAAAATTTTAACGCTCAAAGGAAACAAAACTGTTTATCAGCTGACATACAACAAAAGAAAGATAAGAATTTGTATGTTCTCTGTTAAAAAATAATAAATTCACAAACTGCCTTTGTTTCGTTTTTCTCATTGGCAATGTGTTGAGGCAATGTAACATTTCCTCTTCTTTTGCAAAATTGTAGATAACATACAAGTAAGCAACAACGCACTATAATCCTCGTTGAATAAGTCCAAAATGGTTGTTCCAAACAGAAAGAACCTTAGAAACAGTAATTCAATCCATATTTTTCTCACCTTGAAAACTCGAACGTAAGAAAGAGTAATTGAACCTGTATATTTCTCTACTTGAAATAAGGAATGTTAGAAAGAGTAATTCAACCCATATATTTCTCTCCTTCAAATAAAGAACTTTCGAAGGAGTAATTCAACCCATATAATTCTCTCTATGAAATACAGAACGTTAGAAAGAGTAATTCAACCCATGTATTTCTCTCCTTGAAATAAAGAACGTTAGAAAGAGTAATTCAACCCATGTATTTCTCTCCATCAAATAAAGAACGTTAGAAAGAGTCATTCAACCCATATATTTCTCTCCTTCAAATAAAGAACGTTAGAAAGAGTCATTCAACCCATATATTTCTCTCCTTCAAATAAAGAACGTTAGAAAGAGTTATTCATCCATTATTTTATACTTAAATCATCCCTCTAACCTGTACTTATACTGATCGGTTTGAGGTCTGATCTCGCTTCTTCATAAAATCATGCAATTTTCGCAGACAGTTCTGTCAGCAACATATCATTGTACATTTTGGGCACTTAGCAGAAAATCTATTCTGATGTGTTATGAACATGTACGCCTGCGATAATTGCCTGGTTTTACGAAGAGGTGATCAGGCCTTAAACAGACAGTCAGCATCTCGCCTCTTCATAAAACGATGTTCTCATCGCCGTAAGGCCCCCTTAACTGAGCTTAATTCAAGAGCAGCAGTAAAAACTGGTATGTGTCTTAAAGGTATTCTCATCGCTCTTGAGTTACTATCAGTTTAAGGGGCCTTTCGGCAACATGTACACAATATTTCGGGATCATACCAGCTGTTTGACAACTTCTAAGTCCAAACTGAATTTAAAAAATAGAACATTACCTCCTGTCACTATTTCAGATTTCATTGCTATTACCGGCTTTTCTAGCAACCAGGCAGATACGACTTTCGCTCATCCTCTCGACCGAAAGTTCGGCTGCTTTGGTTATGTTACTCGACTCGAGTGTCTGTGAAAAGTATATATAAATAGCATGTAAGAATATTTTAAATTACCCGTGATAGTGGAATCTCGTCATGTTGATTTAACTCGTGATTAGCCAAAAACAAATAAACCTAGAAGCATAAAATGCCCGCTAATATTTGTCGAGTTGAGTCACAAAAACAAATCAACCGAAACTTCCGCATAATGAGTGTGTGTGTGTGTGCGTGTGTGTATGTGTCATTTGGATTTTTAACGTAGCTTTAACAATTTTTCAGTCCTATCGCAACGATGTCTGCACTGTGGGAGATTATAGTGATGTCTAGCACTGGGGCATCATGCCCAAACATGTAGCATCATGTCCCACCCAGTCACTTTTTCCTGACACCAAGCCGACAAGTCCTAACACTAACCTCTTAATGCTGAGCGCCAAGCGAGGCAGCTGTAAATACCACTTTTAGAAGTCTTTGTTATGACTCGGCCGTGGTTCGAACCCGCATCCGAGGCGGACGCTCTAACCACTAGGCCACTGGAGCGGTATCCAAAATAATGAGCGAAAGTCGCATCTGATTGGATGCTGGATATGACTGAACAGCCACATGCAGCCTAATCACATATATCATCCCCAAAACCTGTACTGATACATTAGAGATTTGATCTGTCACAAACAAGTCTGTCTGCAACACAGAGTACATTTTAGACACTTACCAGCATGTATTACTGCTCTTACGTAAATGGGCCTTTCGACGATATGTATGGAATATTTCCAAATGTTTGACAACGTGAAGTAACACAACCCTACTTCCTGTCACTATACACATTTTATGGCGACATCTAATTGTTTCATCATCATCTCTCTCTCTCTCTCTCTCTCTCTCTCTCTCTCTCTCTCTCTCTCTCTCTCACACACACACACACACACACACACACACACACACATGCACACACACACACACACGGGGAAGGTGGAAAATATCATAGAAAATAATAGATAATTGTGACTATTCAAAGTAAGGAGAGAGGGGGTTACGAGTAGTTTGGACATATGTTCGCCTCCAAGTAGTAATGAGACTTTCATCTTAGTCCATCGGTGTTTTCAGAGTATGTACAATTTCAAATATCCTGACCTATACTAACAAGTTATGTCCACAGTATTGTGGAATTAAATGCATGGGGTACATAATTAGGCATTTGTATGCTTGTTGAATGTTTTCTTCAGACGTTGTGTCCTTATATTTCATTGTATTTTTAAATTAGGTTTTAATGTAAACAAAAAATATCCATAAAATACTGAAAAATCAATTTCTCCCAACCATCAATTAGATACCTCACTAATAAAATTAAAACACGTGCGCACAAAGAAACAACTTTTACAGTGATGTTTTAGATCTCCGAAAGTATAATTGTTTATCCACATTTTATATAATTGTAATGGAGGTGACTTTTTCAAAAATATAGGCTTGTAATTTTTAATCGTCAACATCACTTGACATTTAAATATAAATAAAAAGAAATACCGCCATAGAGGGTCCAGCAAAGACCGTTCAACTTCAGTTAATATTCATGAAGACACAATGTACAATATTATTTCCAGAATAAAAAATATATGCTTTCTAATTTCGTATCGCTACCTCTCCTGTCCAGCCATGGGCGCCAGCATATAAGGCACTTGCCCCCCCCCCCACCGGATTTCACCTCTAAGGTCTCACTGGACAGTTCATCTGGAGAATTTTTATCCAACAATGACCAATTGCAGAAAAATGAAAATAATTTTACACTAAAGATACAAATAAAAATAAACTAATGATTTTTCGTAGAAAGCATGCATGTAAGAATTTGACTGCGGCAATCAAGTTAATTCCTTACACAACTGGTGGCTTTTATACTGAACCAACACTGCCACCAACCCCACTTTATTACATTCATTTTTGACAGCAAAGAGCTATTTTGAATATTTTCCTGTGACTAGGGGGCTAAAAGAATCAGTATGTGCCTTATGCACGAATAAAGTTCACTAGTACTATAATAAATTTGCATACTTTTCATCACCCTTCAACCATCTCGAATTTTAGATATTTACCTCACTAGAAGACATACGTAAATACGTATGCCAAGTCGACTGTTCATTTGCAGCCCAAATTACGCATTTGATCTCCAATACTAGTCTAACTGTGACAGGCAATCACCAAACAAGCCAACCCATTTTCAAGCCTAACTCAAACTAGATCTAAACCACATTACAGATTTAGCTTCTGTGAGAATTTATAAATGCTAGTCTTATGATAATTAGATTCATGCCTTCTACCGTAAAAATTAGGTGTCAAAATACGAAACTATCCAGTGAGACCTAAGCATGTTTTGGCCCACATCCGTGAAACTTACTAGCTGACCACAAAATGTTTGTCCAACACCACCCCCAACCCGAAGATATATCTGCGGGCGTCCCTGTATCCAGCTGAAATTCGGTAAAATGCCTGCAGAAATACGTGGTGGTGGTGGTCTTAACATATGCTCGTGTAGCCATTCAGAGATATATCTTCTTGATAGTGATAACTGTAATAATAACCAAGTGTTTGCGTTGATATGCCCCTTCATGATTCAAACACGTGATCCGGTCCTGTGTATCTCGCGGTCATTGCCTTCTTTCATGACTTAATTGTATTGTCAGCTTTCCATTGAAAATATTATGACCAACTTTTCCACTTTTCTCCAAATCCACTAAGTGTAGCCCAATTTTAATACCACGTTGGTTGGTCTAATATGGAATACGTAACTATGCAAGAAAATTTTTCAAATGTTCATATATAAACTAGAATTGTTTGTTTTGTGTTATATATGACTAAAATGTCATAAAGTGCCCCCTGTAAATTGTTGGACGATAAGTGATCGTAACTCGACCAAGTCTGACCTCGTACATACATAACACTGTTTACTTTTCTGGAACTAGAACTGACAGGCCAGTTTTAAGGACAAGGGACAAGCCGCGCTAATCATAAACTACTCATGCAGTAAAGACAGTAGCTGAGTTGTGCCCAATGCAAATAAACGGTGGTGGGTAGGACTGTGTGTGTGTGTGTGTGTGTGTGTGTGATTTGGAATTTTTAATGTAGCTTAACCAATTTTTCAGTCATACAGCTACGATGTCTGCACTGTGGCAGTTTATAGCAAGGGTCTCAAACACGTGACCCGCGGGCCGCATACGGCCCGTCATGCCATATCCTGTAGCCCGCAAAATGATTGGCGTCACATGGTGTCATGAGAGATTACAAACGTGGTGCGGCCCTTGGGCCATCGAAAATGCCCTCATGCGGCCCTCAGGGTGGTTTGAGTTTGAGACCCCTGGTTTATAGTGATGTCTAGCAATGGGGCATCAAGCCGCAGACACGTGCCATCATGTCCAACCCAGTCACATTATCCTGACATCAGGCCAACCAGTCCTAACACTAACCTCTTAATGCTTAGCGCCAAGCGAGGCAGCTCTTGGTACCATTTTTATAAGTCTTTGGTATGACTTGGTAGGACGTTTTTATTTGGGTTTTTTTTTTTTAAATTTTTTTTTTCTTCTCTCTTTTATAATAAAATTTTAGTTTCCCAATACATTGATTGATACACGCAAATTCAAAACATCTTACCACACGAGAGTATCATCTATACCCGCATTCAGAACTGTACGTTTCAAAACTCCTTTCTCTAAGCACTGCAATCCACACGGAGCATTTACTCGTTACGTTTTGCCCGTTTACTTATTTACGTTTTACCCATTTATTCATTTACGTTTTACTCATTTACTTGTTTAAGTCTTACCCATTTACTCATTTATGTTATATTCACATATAATTCAAAACAATGCACTAGTT
>JAECUM010012877.1:0-88163 GCA_016617855.1 Megalonaias nervosa
CATATTCCTTTGACAAACTAATAAGCATCTTCCTATGACACACTAATAAGTAGTTTTCTATACTGAAATAATTTTAAACAATGGTAAATTTTTTCCTAACAGAATAGATTTACCATATTGTTTGTTTGGTTTGTGGCCTCTTGTTTTATTTATTTTGTTTCCTTGCGGTGGGGGTGAGGGTGTGGTTGTCATGAATACCAGTGTTCATGTACAAATCAAATATTAACAGCCAGTAGACATATATACTGCAAATAGAATCCTAGGTTCCACATCAAATGCATGTGATTTCCATTCTATTCAAAGCTGCGAATAACTCAATCACATGGCCAGATGACGTACCATCTTTGAAGCTTCTCATTGGTCGATTCATGCTCTCTGGCATGACAGATGGGCGTCGGTCCTTAATTGCGGAAACCAATAATTGCCCGTTCATTCGTGAAAACTTAAACGAAAAACACAATTCACTTTCACTTATTTGGACATACGCTTCCCTGCGCTTCGTTCCCCCCAGGTCGCGTGTTTCCTTAATTGAGGGGTGATTGTCTCATAGATTAGGAACAATTATCAGCATTCACAATAGGTTAAATTATAGTGAAAGTCACTTGTTTCATAAACAGTAATTTTAAAGCGACAAATCGACAGACATGGGAACTATGGCACGTATTTTGAAAACATTAACAATTTATCAGTCAACGGGAAATTGAGAGAGTCTGGAATTCGTTCATATCCTGTACCGAAACAATGATAAGTCGGCCTGATAACCCTTTTTTTAAATAGGATTTGTGACGAGAAAAAATGGAACTGAATGGACCTTGCACCAATTATGTTTTAAACATAAATTTCAAAAAGTTATAGCTTCCTCGGGTCGAAAAGTGAAACATTTTTTCGACTAACCACCAATTTCTGCAATAGTTGTCACACACACACACACACACACGGAATCGACTGTTTTCCTCTTTTGAAATGCATGAATAGTGTCAAGAAATTTCACGTTACTTTATAGTTCTATTTATTAATGGTACATCGGATGATCGAGTGGTCTAAAGCGCTTGCCTTTACCGATCAATGCCATCAGATCTGTGTACACGTAGGTTCGAGTCTCGAGCTCGGTCAATGTGGGTATTTGAGAAATATTGCCAGGAGCTTCTCTTGGGTCGTAGGTTTTTACCGGAGTTTTCCAGGGTTCTTCGTATACCAATTATACTGGCTACCATATATAGCCTATCCTTCGCTTAGAAATAGCGTTAAACCCGAAACAACATATAATTCTTCTTCTTCTTCTTCTTCTTCTTCTTCTTATTATTATTATTATTATTATTTGGCGAAGATTACATTGGAATTCTAGAGTATGGCAGAGTTTGCAAGGTTGTTGGTTGTCTGATCAACTGTCGAGCATTAAACAATGGTTATAAAAGATATTTATTTCAACGAATCGCCGTAGGGTTCTTCAAACCATAGTTTGTTTCTGCACAATTACCTTTGGCTTTTCTGTGTTTTATTATCTTTCTGGGAGCTTTGTTTCCCCTACACACCTCAGGCACCGCCCCCCCCCCAACCGCGGCACATTGTTCTAGTCAGTATAGCTTAAAACGTTTCTGATATATCCTGTAGTTGCATTGTGCAAACTATGAAAAATAATTCTCATTCTGTCTCATTTTTACCGATATGAAAAATAATTCTCATTCTGTCTCATTTTTACCGATATGAAAAATAATTCTCATTCTGTCTCATTTTTACCGATATGAAAAATAATTCTCATTATATCTCATTTTTACCTATATGAAAAAAAATTCTTATTATATCTCATTTTTACTGATCACTGCCATCTCACCGCTATTCGTGTAGGTTCGAGTCTCGAGCTCAGCAAATGTAAGTATGTGAGAAAGCTTGCCAGGTGCTTCCAGTGGGTCGGTGGTTTTTCCTCCAGCAGTTATACACCAGCTGAAGGACGGCATTAAAACCAAAACACCAACAACAAAGTCAAGAGCATGAACCAATGCATATAAAAGCGTATATGCATAATAATGCATGAGTCAGTGTCAGTACAGGCATAATAATGCATGAGTCAGTGTCAGTACAGGCATAATAATGCATGAGTCAATGTAAGTACAGGCATAATGATGCATGAGTCAATGTCAGTACAGGCATAATAATGCACGAGTCAGTGTCAGTACAGGCATAATAATGCATGAGTCAATGTAAGTACAGGCATAATGATGCATGAGTCAATGTCAGTACAGGCATAATAATGCATGAGTCAATGTCAGTACAGGCATAATAATGCATGAGACAATGTCAGTATTTACATACAATTCACTACCCAATCACTGAGCAAACAAGCAAGTCGGTCAGTAAATATATAATAAATACGTAAGAACACTTGATTCAGATTTGGTACATGTCTTTGACTCGTACCGATTCAGATTTGATACATGTCTTTGACTAGTAATGATTCAGTTTTGATACATGTCTTTGACTCGTACCGATTCAGATTTGATACATGCCTTTGATTCGTACCGATTCAGATTTGATACATGTCTTTGACTCGTACTGTTTCAGATTTGATACATGCTTTTGATTCCTACTAATTCAGATTTGATACATGCCTTTGATTCCTACTGATTCAGATTGGATATATGTCTTTGACTCGTACTGATTTGCCTTTGATTCGTACTGATTCAGATTTGATACATGTCTTTGACATATACATTGCAATGGCTTAGACAAAGAGAACGCCCGATGTAATATTTGCAAAAGGTACGAAAACAGACTTGTCTTTGGCGCATTCATTTGTGCAAAAATTGAATATAAGTTTTTTAAACAGCGACAAGTATGACGTGGGGTTTTTTTAAAACTAAAATTTGGTTTTGCACTGTACATCTTGAATTATCCGGAATAGCATTATAAAGGTGTCCCGATCAATCAGTCAGTGATGCTTAAAAATTATTACTTAGACAACACAATACCCTGTAGGATACCACGGCCTTTGATTTTCACAGAGGGGATCATCGTGTATGCACTTTAGGATTATATCGTTACAATTAACTTGTAGGCATTTGCAGAACACACTTATAACTGAAATGAATTCGCTAATGCGTTTTGAATGCAACTGCTTTCCAGAATGATAACTCGCTTGATTGATTCAGGAAATGAGGTTTGAATTTTAATTGTTCCGTAAACGGTTTCCATTAGAGATTGAAATCCCGAACAAGTAATCCTACATGGTTATATAGCTATTTTTGAGAGAGTAATGTCGAGATATGTACATTCTAAAACATCAAATTAGAATCTGCTCATGCATTGCATCTCAAGCACAAAAGCGTTTCGATTTCTGTTCCAGAAAATGTAAATATTTCATAGCAAACTCGGTGTAGAACAACCATGGAACGTTAACGTGGTTTTGATGCGCAGTCATGCATGAAACAGTCTCGTTAGAGCGAGTCTCTGATGTCAATTACTGATAGGGAAATTATAGTTATAAATTGTGAATATTTGATAAGTTTGTGACAGCAGAGTTTAAAGCCATATTGAAAACAGATTTGGGTACATACATGCTTCCTATGACTTGCTGTATACGTAGTGAGGTCAATTGTTGTAATTAAATTGTTCTGAAATGGATCACCGATAAAACTGAAGTTCGAATCTCATAATGCTGCTTTCCTCTGATAATGGACTGCCTTATTACTGTGTAATTTAATGTCCTTTATCATGTTTTATTACAGTTTAATTTAATGTCCTTTATCATGTCTTATTACAGTTAAATTTTATATCCTTTATCATGTCTTATTACAGTTGAATTTAATGTCTTTTATCATGTCTTATTACAGTTAAATTTAATATCCTTTATCATGCCTTATTACAGTTGAATTTAATATCCTTTATCATGTCTTATTACAGTTTAAGTTAATGTCTTTTATCATGTCTTATTACAGTTGAATTTAATATCCTTTATCATGTATTATTACAATTTAATTTAATGTCTTTTATCATGTATATTACAATTGAATTTAATGTCCTCTATCATATCTTATTACCGTTTAATTTAATATCCTTTATCATGTCTTATTACAATTGAATTTAATATCCTTTATCAGGTCTTATTACAGTTGAATTTAATGTCCTTTATCATGTCTTATTACAGTTGAATTTAATGTCTTTTATCCTGTCTTATTACAGTTTAATTTAATGTCTTTTATCATGTCTTATTACAATTGAATTTAATATCCTTTATCAGGTCTTATTACAGTTGAATTTAATGTCTTTTATCATATGTTATTACAGTTGAATTTAATGTCTTTTATCATGTCTTATTACAGTTGAATTTAATGTCCTTTATCGTGTCTTATTACAGTTGAATTTAATGTCTTTTATCATGTCTTATTACAGTTGAATTTAATATCCTTTATCATGTCTTATTACAGTTGAATTTAATATCTTTGATCATGTCTTATTACAGTTGAATTTAATGTCCTTTATCATGTCTTATTACAGTTTAAGTTAATGTCTTTAACCATGCGTTATTGTAGTTTAATTTAATGTCTTTTTCATGTTTTTGTCTCAGAAATATAGTAGTGTTTAAGTAAACACATGGGGTAGAACTTCACCTGATTACTCAACGGCGTTCAAATTGATTGAATTCGACATTGTGAAAATGTGGTTTCAGCAAGTGTGAATAATCCAAACGCTTTAGAGTCGGAACATTGTTATATCCTCCATCTGCCTGTCCCTCCCTCATGTCCGTTGTCACATCTCCTAATCTCTCAGTCCCCCCCCATGTCCGTTGCCACATATCCTACTTATCTGTGTGTCCCTCCCACATGTCCGTTGTCAAATCTACTAGTCTGTCAGTACCCCCATGTCCGTTGTTACATTTACTAGTCTGCCAGTCCCACCTCCATATCCTTTGTTAGATCTCTTAATCTGTCAGTACCTCCAGCATCCGTTGTCACATCTCCTACTTATCTGTCTGTCCCTCCCCCATGTCCGTTGTCACATCTACTATTCTCTACCCCCATGTCCGTTGTCACATCTACTATTCTCTACCCCCATGTCCGTTGTCACATCTACTATTCTCTACCCCCATGTCCGTTGCCATATCTCCAATTAATCTGTCAGTCTCTCCCCATGTCCATTGTCATATCTCCAATTAATCTGTCAGTCCCTCCCATGTCCGTTGTCATATCTCCAATTAACCTGTCAGTCCTTCCCCATGTCCATAGCCACATTTCCCACTAAATCACTGGGTGTAACTTAACGAAGTCTTGTAGTTAGCTTGTACATAGGATAATCATGTGCAGAAAGGGTATAATTCTTGTCTTCTACGTCAAGGACCCCTGGGGTCGGTGAGTCAAAGGTTAAATTTACAAAATAGATAATCTCAGTGCCTTTTTCAATTATTTTGTTTTTTCAAAGCAACTGTGTATATGCAGCTACAGTAGTAACTCACATACAATATATGATCCATTGAGGGCTGTGAACCCCAGAGTTAAGGTTATTGGAGGATAGGGGTAGGCGTATTTGTGTGTATTTGTGCGGGAATATTCAAAGACGAACTACTATTTATTAGAAGCCACTAACACGGAATTCGACATCTCGAAACATGGCAGTAGCTTTAGTTTATTCTTATAGACGATCTATATTATAGATGCTTCCCGATGACGTCACTAGCAGACGATATTTTGCCCATTTTACCTGGACGATGGTCAACCAGGCAGTTTCTCCTATATGCGATCACCAAAATTTTCCATTTTTAACGAGGCACACTGAAGCAAAGTCAACTTATAAATCACAAATATAGTTACTGACAGAAAGCTTGAATTGCGTTCTGTTTATGTATGTAACTTTCGAAAAAGTATCTTGAGATTCCATGAATTTATTTCAACTTCCAAACACCATATAAAGTCAACGGTAAATCTGCCAGCTGACCACAAATATGGCGGCTGATGACGTCATTCGGGAACTATCTATTAGTTACCAAAACCGTCATCGCACAACAAAAGTACCGTGTGAGGAGAATGCAGACCTTGAAGAAAATCAGGAGTCACAACCTGTCACAGTAAGACAACGGTATCATTTTCTCACCCACGAAAATCATGAGTCACAACCTGTCACAGTAAGACAACGGTATCATTTTCTCACCCACGAAAATCATGAGTCACAACCTGTCACAGTAAGACAACGATATCATTTTCATATTTCCACGAAAGATAATATTAATTTCCAAGAATATAATGAATCAGAAATCTGATCCGTCACTACACAGTTCGAACTATATGTAAGTGTGTACACAGTATTGTAATGTATCATACCTTTGTCTAGCATAGAACAATTCCCAAATTAGAACCGATGAACATTAAAAGTTATCCGTATAAAGATATTAATTACTTATTGTTATTTTTATATGACACCCATCGATTAAATGTGATAATGCAGTAATAATATAAAATGGTTTTATATTTCTATTTTCTCATGCATCAGAACTTGTTTACTTAGGGTCAACAGGTCGCCCAATTGCCCTCATTAACATATTTGTATAAATGCACAGTACTGTATTTTGAACAACAATAGCACGTGGCTCGAGACGCTCGTTGCGCTATACTTCCAACACCTAACAATTATATAACTTTTTTCCTTGATTTTCCCCCTTTTCTAACAACGGCATATATAGCTAGATTCTACTTAAATAATTATTCAGATTTTCATTTAAAAAAAGTGAAAGACCTGATGACCTTTATATGGAGTGAGAAGCAATATTAATACCTGATGAATAATACTGTGTTTTGAATCGGTTAACTAATTTGCATAAGTGCAGGGTTATTTTAATTTAATTGGAAAACATTGGATGAGAAAAATAATCTATGTCGGTGTTTGTACCAAGACATGTAAATCCAAGTCGCGGGGTTACATTTTTTTGTCTCCCCCTCGACAGAGCCTCTTGGGGAGACAAATAATGTAATCTCTTGACTGGGATTTCACTGTCTCGGTGCCAAACCCAACAACTGGAGTAAAGTATCTTGCCTAGAGTCACAGTACTGTTACCAATCGTCGTGCCTAGACACACACAACTGTTACCAATCTTGGTTAATCGGGGAAGGATTCGATCTAACAGCGCACTGAATGACAGTTGGTACGCGAACCACTAAGCCTATGCAGCTCTTTTTAAATGAAAACAAGATCTCATTCATGTTAAAAAGTCTCTAGTAAACAAAGATGAAAATGTGAAAGGTGAGATCTAAAACCATCCGCACAGAATAACGCATAGAAGGCCAAATGAACATTTGAAATAATAAAGCCATCGGCATATAGTAACTCCTAGAAGGCAAATAAACATTTGAAATATACGCCATCGGTTCATAGCAACGTAAAAGAATGGCATAATAAGCATTTGAAATATCAAATAATCGGTTCACAGAGCAAAATCAGCGGTTAAAAAACAAAACGAAAATGATACAACTCAAAACTTGCTACAGAAATTAAGATCTGCTAAAAAGCCACTGTCCGTACAAAGTATATATGGCTTTTAGTAAGGATAACTCATCGAAATCCTCTGGAAGCTGTCTCTTTGTGTATAAGATCGTCATTTAGTTGTTGGCTTTGTTTTGGCCACAGAAGTTATTCCTACATTCGTAATCAGTCACAAACATTAACACTGACGTTAACATTCCTTCAAAGATGAACAAATGTCACAATGTTAGCTGCCTCTTGTAAGGGCCTGAACACAAAAATGCAATTTAAGCTGCTCATTCTGATGGTCTAAAAATCAAACACAATGTTAGCTGCATCTTCCAATGATCTGAACACCAAGCACAATGTTAGCTACCGCTTCTAACGGTCTGAACACCAAGCACAATGTAAGCTGCCGCCTCTAACAGTCTGAAACTCAGATACATTCTAAATCATATCTGCAGATATTGTGTGGCGTTGTAACGAAACTGCTGCTTCATTTATTTTGATTCTGCATTTATGGCTTATATATATCCATTATACTGTATTAATTATATGGTTATTTATGTGTGTATTGTGTCTTTTACTTTTGGTGCATGGCTGCAGATTCCACATAAGGTATACATAGGCGTTTACAAGTCTTAAAATCAATCTTAATAATAAATATGTTCACAAATCTGGGATAATTTCCCACTGGAAAATTTCGTCAGGTGTGTTCTGTTGCGACGTGAGATATTGTGAAATATGTCACGTGAGAGGTGTTGCGACACAGATTGAGATGTAGAGCAGTAGAGTGTATATAAGACGATTAAAATGAATAATTAATTCATTCCTATTTCCCTATGTCCTTTTTTTAATATCATTCTGCAGATGCATCTATTGTTGTGTTTAGATATACTTTGAGAGTAAACATTTGTTTGGATTATTCATTGGATTTACAAAGTGCTCATTGACTTTGGAAAAAAAAATATTAACCTGGGATTATTGTAAATTCATTCAAGAGGTTTTGGATAATGCCATTGTGAGACATCAAGACGGTTGGCTCTTTAGCACATTCAATACTACTGTTACATAAGCACATTCAGGACCTGGTATTAATTCGAAACAATCGATTCTTTTGTACTTGAGTAGAACTTTTAAAGATTATTTTGGGTTTAATTCATAATACTGTAAGTTCATCCAAATTTTCATTTTTATAACTTACAGAATGAAATTATTTCTTAAGTTTTACAAAACGAGTTGTTTGTTTCCTTCTGTTGCTTAGTTTAAGACCACAGAATCGTAACAATATCCATTATACCGTATTAATTACACATCCATCATACCGTATTAATTATACATCCATTATACCGTATTAATTATAAATTCATTATACCGTATTAATAATACATCCATTATTCCGTATTAAGTATACATATATTATACAGTATTTTAATCATACATCCATTATACCGTATTAAGTATACATATATTATACAGTATTTTAATCATACATCCATTATACCGTATTAATTATATCCAGTAGTATTACATAGGATTCATATTAGAGAGCAACTATATCCTTTATATAATATACATAACGTATATTTAATTTGCATTGTGAGCTTGACCTTTGTCCCTAACTGAAGGTAGACGTTTGGCCTACCTGGATATTCTTAAGTTTTTGTCGTGTTAGTAAGTTATAAATAAGTCGTTCACTGATATATAAGTTCAAGGTCTAGCCTTATTTACAAAATCAAACTGTTCTGGAAGTGACCTTGTGATCCACATCCTGGTAGTTTTATTGTGACTGAGGCTGTTTGTTTTTTTTTTTTTTTTTATATAAGGAGTAAACAAATTTATTCATTCTTTCTTTAAGTTCAGTCTGTGGAATCATTTTTAGCATTGATCAGACATTATTTGAGAGGAATCATTTTTTTTATTATTTGTTGAAATTGCCAAGTGTTCATTGACGATTTGGACTAAAACACCATTTGGGGATTATTGTGAATTCACTCAAAGACATTCTGGATTATAACACTGTGACACATCAAAACGGTTGGTACGTCAACATATTCAAGACTGTTGGTAGATCAGCACATTCACTATTGGAATTCATTCGGAATATTCTATACTTTTGAATTTGTGATAGAACATTTAGGATTATTTGGAATTTACTTTACACTACTGTAAGTTCCTTTGCTCGTTTCGTTTCTTTCTTTTACGTAGTTTCAGACCATAAGTGGTAACTAATTAAAATTGAAGTTCACAAAAGTCTACATGCACGTGAATATATAATAATCTTATATCAGTGGCGTAGCAAAAAATTATGCCCCCTCCCCAGCAAGGCCTGTATTCGGGGATCCACTCCCAATAAAACGTTGTTTGATAGGAAGTTTGTGCTCTAGCTGGACCTCTGCTCCCTTGTGGTTGCTGAATTGTTTGGGCGGTTGCTTCACAACTGTCTTACTCTTATCAGACTCCTGTACACTTTTGTATGTTCACAGAGGGTTCATGTACATCATGGCTTTTAGATCCTTGTCATCATTTCGAGGCGCAAACTATGCCATACTGGAATTTTACCAACAAAAAAAATGATAACAGGCAAAAAGTAAGAAACAAATGTAAAATAAATTTTCCTCCCCCCACCCCATGTACCCTAAAACATTGAACTATTTCTAACTTCCAGATAAAGCCAGAATGTAGTATTTACACATTGAACTATTTCTACCTTCCAGATAAAGCCAGAATGTAGTATTTACACACTGAACTATTTCTACCTTCCAGATAAAGCCAGAATGTAGTATTTACACACTGAACTATTTCTACATTCCAGATAAAGCCAGAATGTAGTATTTACACACTGAACTATTTCTACCATCCAGATAAAGCCAGAATGTAGTATTTACACACTGAACTATTTCTACCTTCCAGATAAAGCCAGAATGTAGTATTTACACACTGAACTATTTCTACCTTCCAGATAAAGCCAGAATGTAGTATTTACACACTGAACTATTTCTACCTTCCAGATAAAGCCAGAATGTAGTATTTACACATTGAACTATTTCTACCTTCCAGATAAAGCCAGAATGTAGTATTTACACACTGAACTATTTCTACATTCCAGATAAAGCCAGAATGTAGTATTTACACACTGAACTATTTCTACCTTCCAGATAAAGCCAGAATGTAGTATTTACACACTGAACTATTTATACATTCCAGATAAAGCCAGAATGTAGTACTTACACACTGAACTATTTCTACCTTCCAGATAAAGCCAGAATGTAGTATTTACACACTGAACTATTTCTACCTTCCAGATAAAGCCAGAATGTAGTATTTACACATTGAACTATTTCTACCTTCCAGATAAAGCCAGAATGTAGTATTTACACACTGAACTATTTCTACATTCCAGATAAAGCCAGAATGTAGTATTTACACACTGAACTATTTCTATCTTCCAGATAAAGCCAGAATGTAGTATTTACACACTGAACTATTTATACATTCCAGATAAAGCCAGAATGTAGTACTTACACACTGAACTATTTCTACCTTCCAGATAAAGCCAGAATGTAGTATTTACACACTGAACTATTTCTACCTTCCAGATAAAGCCAGAATGTAGAACTATTTACACATTTACACACTGAACTATTTCTACATTCCAGATAAAGCCAGAATGTAGTATTTACACACTGAACTATTTCTACCTTCCAGATAAAGCCAGAATATAGTATTTACACACTGAACTATTTCTACCTTCCAGATAAAGCCAGAATGTAGTATTTACACATTGAACTATTTCTACCTTCCAGATAAAGCCAGAATGTAGTATTTACACATTGAACTATTTCTACCATCCAGATAAGGCCAGAATATAGTATTTACACATTAGATGGATCTGAGGTACAATAGGTGATATATTATTTCTTGCATTATCTTCATTTTTATTTCCCTTCCATCTTTCTACAGAGGCAAGCGAGTTCTTTCAAAATACGCATAATTCTTTTAATTGTCAAAATATGGGTAATTCTTTTAATTTTTGATGACGTAGTCCCAAAGCAGAGACGAGTTTAAGAAAAGTGACTTTTTGGAATTTCATGGTGTTGGATCCTTATGAATGACTCACTGTCATTACTGGTATCCTTCGATTAAGAAAAATGAAACGCCCACAACAATAATTATTACTTCTATTCATTTAGTCCATTTATTTGAAATTCGAATCTCGTTATCAATTCAAATATGCACTTTAGAGAGAATGACAGAAACGGAAGAATGCTAAATTAATAGAACTCAAAGCGGAAAATTAAAATGTTTTAGACCTCATTCATTCTTTAACAGCTAGGGTCAGTGATTAGTTTTGAGACAGTGGCAAAGGTAACCACACAATTATTGTAGATAGGCATCGGGAAAGGAGTGAAGGCGTCTGCCTTTTAGGATTTCAAAAGGGACCGACGTGGAACCGACTGTCCGCATGATAAAGTACACCTTGTCACGACAACGCCATCCGCTTTTGACTTAAATTATAACATCGTTCCAGAAATATGTCATATAGTATACTTTCATGTGAGGAACTGAGTGCAATGTACACTAGAAAGAATAAAATATAAAATGGAAGAACAGTTTTTAATTTTTGTATTGTTGCTTCTAAAACTTGATTTCCATAAAATGTTAGAAAGAAAAGGAAATAAAATAACAAAAGATGGAAACTGCAACATTTGATCTAATTTAAGGCCATTCTAAGGACGAAACGACTAAACAGCAACATTTTATTTAATTTAAGGCCGAATTCTAAGGGCGATACGACTAAAACACCATCATTTTATTTAATTTAAGGCCATTCTAAGGACGATACGACTAAAACAGCAACATCTTATTTAATTAATGCTGATTCTTAGAGCGATAAGATTGAAATAGCAACATATTTGCTAATTTAAAATTCTTTCACGCGTTCTAGCATAAATTTACAATATATGTATTATTCATCAAAATATGTTTTGTTGTTGTTGTTGTTATTTATTTGTTTTGGAACTCCAGCATGTGACTATACATCTTAAATTCCAACGGAATATGTTAATATTTGTCTTTCCACTCAATACCATATCCATTTTTAATTTTTATATTACTTCGAAGAAACATCATTATAAGTAATATTTAAATAGGTAACTTTCATTACAACCACTACTACTACTACTACTACTACTACTACTACTAATAATAATAATAATAATAATAAGAAGAAGAAGAAGAAGAAGAGGAAGAAGAAAACGAAGAAGAATGACTTTTATTTGCACATTTGGACATGAAAGACCCATCTTCCTGTGGTCCTCAATTTTTGTAACAGGTTGTTATGAAAAGTAGTCACTTACACACACACTCAGGTATGCTGTCACACACACTCAGGTAAGCTGTCACACAAACACACTCAGGTATGCTGTCACAAACACTCAGGAATACTGTCACACACACTCAGGTACGCTGTCACTCATATTCAGGTATGCTGTCACACACACTCAGGTAAGCTGTCACACACACACACACACACACACACACACACACACACACACACACACACACACAGGTATGCTGTCACAAACACTCAGGTATGCTGTCAGACGCACTCAGATATGCTGTCACACACACTCAGGTATGCTGTCACACACACTCAGATATGCTGTCACACTCACTCAGGTATGCTGTCACACACACTCAGGTATGCTGTCACACACACTCAGGTATGCTCGCACGCGTACTCACACAGATTCAAAATGAATTAATACATGTAACTATAGTGGTCAACGGGTACATATATGAACAAGACAATATTCAGAGATAAAAACAAGAAAGGTTTTATAAAATCATTAGAGAAAATGTGAGTATTTTATAACGGCAAAGATGCGTGTAGTACTGCGCGGTGTTCAGGTTTCATTCATATAATGAATGACGTGTACAATGTTCAATCAAACGTTGAATTTTTTTTAATTGTGTGACTCCTATAACAGCACAATTAATATGCTTGTTTTAAGTATGTAATAAAAAGGTTATTGACTGAGAATTGCACAATTTTGGGCCCTTGTTCATGTGACGTAGAATGCCCTCACAAATTCAGGTATCCTGCGCCACGTGATCTCGGGTCCAATATTCTTTTCAAAAGTGAGTTAATAACGTATACTACCTACCAGCGCTTTTCTTCACTCAATATATTAGGTTTCACTTTTCATAAATCTTCATATTCATCAAACGAAGGTTTCAGACTTGTTATTACATGGTGCCGAGGAAACAAAACACATTTTAATTTGCTCTACATTTCTGTAAACATCTTGCTACGGCACAATGCTAAGCTTTAGAGTTGTGACGTCACGTTAAAACAATAACGTCCTGACCATGCAATATGATGAAATATCACATATCACGTGATGTTCCTTTCAACAAAATACCTCTCTCGCTAAAATCCAGTAATAACACATACGATGTATTTAACAGCCGCAATTAATAGATCGCTGTATGTCATTCCCACTCTAATACGCGCCGATTTGATGGACCGCCCACCAGAGTTATCGCCCCCAAAGTTGTGGGCATCACAAGATTTACATGCGCATTGGCAGCTTGTTGTCGTACTAGTCAGTCACCTATTCTAATGTCGCTATATATATATATATATATATATATATATATATATATATATATATATATATATATATATATACAAATTTAAATCGTCATAACTTCAACATTTATCAACTATTTTGTATGAAATGTTTAACATGCCCTAAAACATTAACACTAATTCCAAAGTGGTAAACATCAACATAAAATACGCTGAATTTATAGGACGTGTTCATGTAATAAGTAGTGTAGATATCTCTATTCCATCAATAAGTCAATTGAAGAATGCCACTATAAGTTACCTTCATTTTACGTCAGGTCACCTGTCAGACTGACCATATATGAAGTTTCTTTACATCGAAATACAACACAGGAATCAAGGGCGTCAAATTCAGATCAGGCTAATGAATTAGATTAGATGCGATGTGAAAAAATTTGTAACATTGGATTTAAAATAAAAACTTGATGTTTGAAACGTGTAAGTCACATCCAGGCACTTTGAGAATTTTAATTGGAACTGACACTACAGACTGATCACAGTACATACGTACATACATATATACATACAAGCCTACATGCCTACAAAACGTACATCTAGTATACATAACCAGAGATAACACAAATATAATGCGAAGAGCGCGTATATTAGCTTTAGCGAAAACCTTTTCTCTTGGTATGAATCTCTTTTGAAACGATCTATATACAAAATTAATTACTCGCCTATAACATCCGACATTAACTTTTTGCTTTCTTCTTTTTCATCAAACGTACATGCTCGACTCCATTAGATGATGATCCTCTGTTTCTTCAAAAGTTACTAGCAGCGATGTGAACTCTGCAGTACTGTCTCAGTCAGCCTGAGAAACTTTATTTTGAAAAAGACCGATTAGCATAATGATGTGTCCAAATGTATTTCATTTTCAGGGGAGTTCACCACCATAGAAATATAGGGTGCAAAACTGAATATAAACAATCCCCTTTTTGAATGACTTTTTCTTCAGTTAAACATACCGTACCAAAGTACCTGTGATTTTTCAATAGCTACTAGTTTCTAGTTTATTTGGTTGATTGGCTATTTTGTGCTAGGTTGGTTTTGATTAGGAAATGAAGATTAACGAATGATTTCTTCTTGGTGAGGAAAATACACGGCAGAATGTTTGTGTTACTCATGCATCTAGGCGTGAAAATCTAAATAACTCTCATCTTTCCACACAGGTGAGGGGATATCTTCTATTCAGACCCTTTACAAACTATTAAATAGAACATGATGACTCTTTTAATCCGTGCAAATTGGAAGTCAGTGCGCAAAACGATTCTCATTCATTGCCTATTGAATCAAAACTCACCACCCTAGAGGTAGAAATAGTCTCATCAAGTACTGCTATTGAAATCATGATGTTCCTCCGCGCTCGCGTGAAGTCCATCACAAAGACTGGAAATTAATTCACTTTGGATGAAAGCGATACGTCAGTAGGAATAATAATATCACCTGAAAACATCTGTGTACGGACCGTTCTGACATATTATAAATAGGACTTAGAAATGCAAAATCATGTATAGAGGCGAACGTTTAAAAGGTAGATGCTGATCCTACCAGAGATTGATGAAAACTTCGAACTTCATTCACCGGTTGTTAGGCACAACAAACAGTGTTATTAGTTATGGATTATTTGCTATTGGTTCAATTGGAATCCTAATTGTATTTCTTTACTGTAACTAGTCACGGAAAAAAGCACGTAGTACATTATGCAATGTGTATATAATATTTATGTCAAACAAGGGAAAATATCTAAGAATCGTGAAAATATATGAGTATAATTGTAGTAAAACCTCATACGGCACGGTTTTAAAAATATCTTTCGGTATGGGAAAGGCGAAAGGGATATGAAAGGATGTTTTTACATGCTTTGCGCTGTACCGTCTCGGATTAAGGGGATTATCGATATACCGATCGCTATGTGAAAGTACAATTCCAAAAAGAAAACTTTGCGTACATCGTAACAAAATAAGACTGCAAGCAAAGATTCATAACCCCACCATGATTAAACCACTAAACAGATATTTCATAATGAGTAAACAACTAATTAGATATTAGAGTTAAGGAGTAAACCACTAATTGGATATTTTATGAGTAAACCACTAATTGGATATTTTATGAGTAAACCACTAATTTGATATTAGAGTTAAATCAAGATAAATATCGCTTCCGAATTTAGAGATGGAAACATGAGGTTGGTTTCAGTTTACTGAAGGAAAAATACAATGTTGTGTTTCTTGAAATGAAATTTTAAAAATTATAAGTAGATGAAAGTGCACACACACACACACACGCGCGCGCGCGGGTATTTGAAGGAGTACAACTGTAAAATGTTTATAGCCAAATTGTATGGTATAGATATATTAAATTGTATAATCTGACATTATTATTAGTAATAGTAGTACTAGTAACAGTAATCGTAATAGCAGTAATCTATCATAATTAGTGGCAAATATTTTATGAGTTACGATTACGATTTACCTCCATATACTATTCTGACGGTTTTGACACAATTAAAAAACAGAGCCTTACTCTTTCTGTTTTATGACACACTCTAATTTTTAAACGTTACCCATGCCAGCTTGCCAAAGATAATTTTATTTACTTCGCAATTTTACCGTATTCTGCTTACATACCTACCTCTATTTATCAACAAAGAAGGAAAGATAGACTCACATCTTTCTTTTTCGCTTTAGCGAAATGTTGCTACAACTATATCTGTACGTTAATGTGAAAATAATAATCAATGTTGTAAAATATGCAAAGTTTTTGTCTAAAGTTTTGTGCTCTGCAATTAAATGTTTAGAAACTATAACACAATCATTGCACATACCGTTTGTGATAAAAGTGCTGGTTTATTGTCGTAAATAAGTAGGCCACCATGCCCGTACTTTGAATTTCTCCTAACTGTTCATCAGATTACCTTTGCAGCACAACAACGTCTCGTTCTTTCTGATTTTAAGACTGACTCTAACGTGTTTTACATAATTCTGAATTGTATATTGTCACTTATAATAAGAAAAGTTTACTAAAACTAGTGTATAGAACTTGAACAACTTTAGGAACTTGCACTTTTCTAACAAACATTTTATAATGGAGTGTGATTTGTTTTCTCATTCAGCCTGTACAATCGAGAAACTTTGGCTGAGTTTTTAAAATTCTTCGGAATACGATTCAATGTCGATTGACTTGCGAACTATGACAACAGAATGAATTATTCCTTATAATACAGTAGTGAATCTTTAACATTTATTCGCAGTTAAATGACTTAAATGTCCCTCGTAGCTTTACCCTCTTGCCCTGTTTTGATTTATCAAACAACATTTTGAACAGGACCTCCTGCCGTAAATCATTCCGCCTTTCTGTACCATATTTTCGCATTGTTCGTTTCATAGTTTAACGCCAATTGGATAATTGGCTAATCTCCTGTTAAAGGTTTCCCTTTCTTTGCAACCTATTCACAATAACGAGGCAATAATAACTGTTTATGCTATAATAATGGCTGGCTTGATTACTGTATCTTGAAATGGTGTCATTCTGTGATCGATCGATTTGACTGTTCGTGCCTGGTGTGTACCTGGCTCCGCCCCCACCAACTGCAACACATGTTATTGGATTATTTTCAGTTTAGAAAAGATTCCATTGGTCCTCAAATACGGTGCAGGCTGTCGAAAATATCGCATGACAAAGTCGCATTAACTTCTTCTCAGGGACAGTAAACAAATCAACGGATAACGTAGTATGTAATTTGCAAGTAAATCATTATCACTGTCATTATCATTTCTGGAGTCAATAAGGACTGCAAATCCAAGGACGATGTCAGAGTATAAAACGGAAAAACGCTACCCAGGTTTCAGTAATGTGGCTTGCCATCTTCAGAAAGGAAACAAACATATGTCAACACATTTCAGATTGTCAAGCTCTCCGTGAGAATCAGCGAGGATAGCTTTAGAACAAAAGCTCGCTTCCTATTCATTTACTGGATATCTGAAATAATTTGCATAAACCGATTATTTCATGATCAGACTGATATTCCGTATCTGGTAGTGAACAGTAGCAAAGTGTGGTCAGTGCATTTAATCTGAATATATTTTAACTTCAAGAAACACAGAAACAAAATAAACTGCGAAAATAGATACTAGGTCCTAGATACTGTGAGGTATTAAGAATGGACAAATAATTCTCATTCTGAAATTAAAGTAAAAGAAAGGTGAAAAGACGTGAAGACAGAAAAGCTGCAAAAGGACAGATAACAAATGTGTCAAGCCAAGGGCGATATTAAATACAAAGAGTGGAAATTCAAAAGCAGTACAATGATTCAAAATCCAAGAAACCTGACAAATGCGAACATTACTTATGAAGAATCATGTATGCTTTCTGAAGGTGATGAGCATGTGGACATTGAAAATGATTTTGATGATACAAAGGTAGGCTCTAAACCAGACAACGTCACAGAGTATAAGGAAGTGGATAAATCACGAATGCAGAGCAACAAATTGAAAAAAGATTGTACCGATAAGAAAGATGTCAAAATGTCACACTGTAATTCTAAATATAGTTCAAAACCATCGTTTCTAATTACGGACATATTGGGAAATAAAGACAAAGATTGTACTAAAGATGAAGAATTCAGTTCATGCAACAGAAATCCTAAATATTCTTCTCATGAGCTACAAAATGAGATAAGGAGCAGAAGTTCTTCACCAGCATATTCAGATGACGGTAAGTTAAAACATATCTAGAAATCTGAATATATATATCTGTGTTAGGCGTTATGCCAATGCCTGTACGTACGTATGTATGTATGTATGTATGTATGTATGTATGTATGTATGTTTTCAATATTTTCAGTTGTAAGATGCAATTTAAGTGTATAACATGTCCTTTTTGGTACCTGAAATAAATGCTTTGTTCATGAAATCCAATTTACTTAGTAATTTTTAATTTTGTTGTTATTTAGCTATCTAAAATTGGGTTAGTGGTTATTTTTGTTTTATATTTTTATTATAAAACAGATACAATACATACTTAGCAAACTTGTAAGCAAACACTGCACATTTGTATCAATTTTTTTCTATGATAAGATCACAGCTACTTATACCAAATAACTGTACAGATTTTCGCATGCCTAATGTCAGCTAAGTAATAATCATGCGATAAAACTCTTCATAAATTATATGCAAGTTACTATATAGTGTGTACGATTATGACCTGTGTAAAGTTTTCAAGACAATTAGCTGTATGATGTTTGTAGGACAAGAAAAACAATACACTTGCAAATCGTCCCATAAACCGTACTGGTTATGCACGGCAACAATTTCAAATTGACGACCTTTATGGGGTCTTTGTTTTATTTTGGACGTTTTTGATTTGGTCTTATCTCTCTTCGCTTTGTCTATATTCAACATTTTTCTCTTGGTTTGTATATACTCTGCATTTGTGTTATTTTTTGGGGTGTATACATGTGCTACTTTTGTGTTATTTTTTGGGGTGTATACATGTGCTACATTTGTGTTAATTTTGGGGTGTATACATGTGCTACATTTGTGTTATTTTTTGGGGTGTATACATGTGCTACATTTGTGTTATTTTTTGGGGTGTATACATGTGCTACATTTGTCTTATCTTTCTTGGTTTTATACATACTCAACATTTTTGTTACTCTAATCATTTACATCAAGTTTTACACTTTAGATAACATTTTCTTTTGCCATAAATCCATTGCTCCAGGAACGAACAGACGTTGCCATTACGGCAGCAGAAGACAATGCATTGTGTATCTGTTTTAAAACCATCTTTGCAATCAATTCCACTATTCTGAATCGAAACGTCATCTTGTTCATATCCAATAACAAATATATGGCGGAAGCGGGTAACAAAATCGCAGCTCATCAGTATTAATTACGCTGATAGAGAGCTGCAACATACCCCTAGTTTAACACAATACAAGTGATGTTACTGAGCCCGCCTCTATCACATTTAGGATCATTGATTTGTGACCCTTTCTGGCGACGACAGATCATACCTCTGGAGCAATTTTATGGTCGTAAAGTTCTGTAAATGGTATACTACATATAGTGTACTATAATCGAGCAATTCCTGCGATAGCATCGTGTCCTTTGTTTCAACACATCTCCCAGAGTCATCCTTCATTCTTCTTGAAATATTGTTGCTATACCTTCTAATGGAAATCTCTCATTCGTATCGTCATCCTATCTGTGTGGTTACAAGGCCGCTCAGATCGATGCGGTGATTACTGAAGTTTCAAGTTATGTCTTTGCAAAAATTGAAACAAAAGAGGATTCTTATCCAACGCTCCATATTAAGAAATCTGAATTGCAGGTCCATTCGATTGTTAGTAGGATATTATGAACTTCAAAAACTCTGATTGAGTGATAACTCCTATCGATTTAAAATTGTTTAACCCTTCTTACTCAAGATTAGTAAACATTTCCACGGGTGATGGCCATGAAAAGCATGGTGACAATGTCATTAGGCGCTTTTGTAACAGATACATCGAAATGTACGACTATTAACAATAGTCATAGAACGGTCTTAAAATTGTATGCGATTTTCAACACTAGATTAACATAACAATGACAAGAGATTTGTTACTTTATCACAAACCACTTTGAAGAATAAGTCATTGTTGTTCAAGAATATGTGAGTTAACTGATAAACAACAATACATCACATCCCGCTTGAATCATGAGTTACACGATGTCAAACTATGAAGAATATTGAAACTCCATGGTCAATTATCTTGGCATAAATTTTACAAATAAAACTATGAAGAAATTGATGAAAAGTATGACACAAAATCGAGGTGCATGAAAGGAAGTGTGAGTTAATAAAGATACAACTGTATTGAGAAGTTATAAATAAATATTATCTACTGTACCGTTTGCTGTGACGAATAGCACATTCACAGTGTTGTTTGAAAGACGTCGTAACCAGTTCACCTTATTTTAAAGTAAATACCTTCCATTTTTTTGTTTGGACTTTTTCTGTTGAATAATTTTTTGAAGGTGGACATTTATCTACTGGTATTTTACCATTTTTCCCCAGGGCTTTAGCATGCTACTGTGTTTCGAAAATCCAAATATAACATATTTTTGTCAAGTAAATTGAAATGTATGATGACAGAAATCAATGTTTGGCACTTTGCAATAATTGGTTTAGTACAAAATATTTTTCTATATGGCGCGAAGATCACTATCGAACTTGTTTTATGTATAAAATTTTTGAATGTAGGTAAATTATATTTAAATCGACGACATAACTGTTATATTTTCCGCAGCAGAAGTTGGAAAATGCTATCAAACATTATGCCAAGAAAGGTTAATAAGAATAGACTAATAGAATTAATATTAGTAGACCCAATATATATATATATATATATATATATATATATATATATATATATATATATATATATATATATATATATATATATATATATATATATATATATATATATATATATATTCTTATCTTACAGAAGATGAAGCAAGTTCTGTATCCCCGGGTCCCAATACTTCACATTTATCATCGAAATGCAAAAAGCCACGAAAAGCAAGAACCGCATTTACCGACCATCAGCTCAACAGTTTAGAAAAGACATTCGAAAGACAGAAGTACCTCAGTGTCCAAGATCGCATGGAGCTTGCTGCAAAACTGAATTTAACGGACACACAAGTGAAGACGTGGTACCAGAACAGAAGGTAAGCATTGGTCCCCTAGAATACAGTTGTAATTAATTATTGACACATAACATACACCAAACATTGATCTCTTGTAATACAGTTATAATTAATTATACACACATAACAGACACCAAGCATTGGTCTCTTATAATACAGTTATAATTAATTACACACACATAACAGACACCAAGCATTGGTCTTTTATAATACAGTTATAATTAATTATAAACACATAACAGACACCAAGGACTGATCCCTTAGAATACAGCTATAATTAATTATATAGACACATAACAGACACCAAGCATTGGTCTCTTATAATACAGTTATAATTAATTATAAACACATAACAGACACCAAGCATTGATCCCTTAGAATACAGCTATAATTAATTATATAGACACATAACAGACACCAAGAATTGGTCTCTTATAATACAGTTATAATTAATTATAAACACATAACAGACACCAAGCATTGATCCCTTAGAATACAGCTATAATTAATTATATAGACACATAACAGACACCAAGCATTGGTCCCCTATAATACAGTTATAATTAATTATATAGACACATAACAGACACCAAGCAGTGGTCTCTTATAATACAGTTATAATTAATTATAAACACATAACAGACACCAAGCATTGATCCCTTAAAATACAGTTATAACTAATTATATATACACATAACAGACACCAAGCATTGGTCTCTTATAATACAGTTATAATTAATTATAGACACATTGCAGATTCCTGATTTACGTATGTAAGTATAGCTATGATAAAGCACGCATTAATAAACAATTCCACGAACAAAAAATAAAAACAATGTCCAGAACTTGCCACCGAAATGTTACTGTGATAGAAAATCACACTATTTTTTTAGCACGAAAATATCTTGCATGTCAAAAATATTAAGGATTATGGTTTACTAATATTACTACTTTTTAATTAAAATTCTTTCTAAATAATCATTTCTGAAAGCAAATTTTGTTATAGGTTGTACAATTTGGACAAGAAAGCTACACAGGCCACAAACTGAAATTTCAAATAACTAATTGCTTATAAGCTATATCAGTGTTAACACAAAATTCACGCAAGTTTAAGGTGATGATTGCTGTAAATGTTCCCAGATATAGCATGTCCTTCTTCCATATTTCTCTGACATGGGATGTCAGCGTCTGAAATATGACATGAAGGTAGAATGAACCTTTGTAACATCTCGTACCTCTTCACTACTTGTAATCGGTCATATAAATTGTTCAAATGATTATTTTAATCAAGTTATTTATTGTAGAAAACACAACTCGGGTTTGACCTTCCAATCATGTATTTATAGAAAACAAACTAGGGTTTGGCCTCCCCATCATGCAATGTCATATTATACTGAATTTTAATATCTGCTGCCTCAAAACATGGCGCTAATTACATGGCATTTTATCAGATCCCACAGGCACAGGTAATCAAAAGCGGAAGATCAATTTTTAACTGAGTAATTTATCTCACGCTGCCTCAGGGAATGGCCGATAAAACCATCATTATGATCGCTCCTTGAGGATTACCTGTCTTTCAAACATATGGTGTGAAAATTTTTGTCATTAATTCTGCTTGATATATCACAGAAATCAGGACACCAGATGGGCATTTGGGGTTTATGTTAGTTTTAATTAACATGAAAGAGACATAATCGCAGGTAAAACAGGCGATGTACCAGAAGAAGATCTAAGACAAACATGGATTTCGAAAATGAGCTTTGTCCACTCCGATTGCACCAAAGTGTTTCATTTCTTTGTCCACTCAGATTGCACCAGAGTGTTTCATATTGAGTCGATAGTTATTTTTGACTAACTGTTTGATAGTTTTATATTACATAAATCGCATAGACTGTCAGAAATGCTAGCATTGCACTAGAATAATATTCTTGATTTAAATTATGGAACTATGACACAAATGTAAAATAATATTCTTATCTTAAAATATGCAATTAGGACACAACAATGTAAAATGTAAACTTTAAAAGTCACTTGAACAAGAGTAAAAGCATTACACAATGGCGATAAAAAGCAATATAATGCCATCATGTGTAGCAGCAGTAAAATAATAATAATAATAATAATAATAATAATAATAATAATAATAATAATAGGGATCATGATATTAATACTTTAGTCCAAGATACACAAGAAAATAAAATTTTCGTAGGATCCAGGGATAGCACGTCTTGCACTGTTTGTGTGTATATTGTAGATTTAGCTGTCTGTCTGTTTGTATAAGTAGATCTAGTTGTCTTTATGTGTGTGTAAGTAAATATAGAAGTCTGTATGTGTGTGTAAGTATATATAGCTGTCTGTATGTGTGGATGTTTGTTTGTGTACGTGGTATTGCAACACTAACAACCTAGGATTCAAACAATCTTTAACTATGCAAAACAAAACTGTACAATATGTATCTAGTCATACAAATTATAACTATGCAATACAAAACTGTACAATATGTATCTAGTCATACAAATTATAACTATGCAATACAAAACTATACAATATATATCTAGTCATACAAATTATAACTGCAATACAAAACTGTACAATATATATCTAGTCATACAAATTATAGCTATGCAATTCAAAACAGTACAATAACCCTAACCCATATATATATATATATATATATATATATATATATATATATATATATATATATATATATATACTTATATATATATATATATATATATATATATATAACATGTAACTGTATGCAATATAAAACAGCAAAATATGTATCTAGTCAAAATATGATTCTTTACATCAGTCCATAAAAATAAGAAACTGGAACATTCTCAGTAATTCTTTGAAAACTATGGAAATCTTCAATTATCACGTCTAACACATATGTTTATGCGTTATGTAGAACAAAACTATAATAAATCCGTCTGTCCAATTTCAGAACCAAATGGAAGCGTCAGACGGCAGTGGGTCTTGAACTATTGGCAGAAGCTGGAAACTACGCAAGCATGCACCGAATGTTACAACCCAGTCCATACTGGAGTTCATACGTACCCCACTCATCTTCGCACAATTTACTCTCAAACATCGACAGTTTGTACTACCGGCACGGAACATCTCCACTTTCTTCCCATCGTCATCTAGTTCCTCGAATGTATATACCTGGAATAAGTCATCTAGCGCCCCCACTTTGAAAATCTGTAACGGAACTGTTGCATTGTCTTCCGTAAGGGAAAGGAAGTAGGAACTTCAGTCAAAAGTTAGAACAGGTACAAGAAGAAACTACAAGAACTTAAGCCGTGATTTCAAGTCGCACGAGAAAAAGTGTCCAATTGCAGGAGATTGTCCTATGTGAATTAATTAAAAATGAAAGACAAAACATTTTCAAGAATTTCAACAGGCCGCATCGTGTCTGATGCACTTGATGGGCTTTATCAAATAATGACCAGCTGGCTGGTCTGGATTACACATGAAAATCTCCTCAAGACAATAAACGTATCGATCAGGGATGTTCTTTAAAACTATCATGCAAAGAATATACTATTAATGACCAATAAAAGAATGTTTTTCATAATGTGTATTGCTTAATTGAATTCATAATGTGTATTGCTTAATTGTTGCGCAACTTTTGGCGCACAATATTTCCAATAAATTGATGAAAAGGTTATATTCAAATTATGTACACACTGCCATTTTATTATGTTGTAGTCATTTGATCAATGACAAAGGATCATATTGCATATTGTTCCTGAGGGTAGACGTTCATACTGGTAGACGTTCATACGTTCATACTGGTAGACTTTCATACTGGTAGACTTTAATATTGGTAGATGTTTATACTGGTATTGTTAAAACTTTTTTAAAATTATAATTATTATCACATTGATATAGGGCTGTCAATCATAACTTTAACCAGTAGCTAAAATGTACACGCATTTGTCAGGGATGATTTCTTATGTAAATATATTTAGAAGACATGTTGACAGAAATATTGGGAATGGGGATGACTAACCTTTTTACAGTTTATTACATATTATGCTAGGCTGAGGGTAGTCGTAAATGGGGATGGATAGATTATGTTTCTAAACATTCACAGTTCTTAGAAAATTATTAAAGAGTCAAATGCAAATAAAACAGTATGAAATGTTGGTAATAGGATGTCTTTCAATAAGTATAACGTGTCAACGAGATTTAATACATTTTCTTTAGTTCTTCGAGATCAAACGTCACAACTAATTATTTCTGAACATGTGTTCATGCATTGAACAAAATGATATAAATGTTTGATAGTGTTTCCTTTGAAGTCTCAACTTGTGATAATTAAACTATATCAAAGAGAAAACATATTGGATAAAATAATATCAGGAAGTTTATCAGTAATTTAATAATGATAATGTACAGTAGCATACAGACAGACGATTTCAGGAAGGAAACTTTTTAATTCGTGCATTGTAACACATTTACTAAAAGGGAACATTTTACCTTAAATTCACGTTCTATATGCAACTGCGAACAAAGAAAGCATTTATGGCAAAAAAAATCAAGCCAATATAGAGCTTTCAGATATTTATGAACAACGTTTTTAAGCTATGGCCATGGTTTATGAAATTTAGAAACTGATACATGTGCAATTCTGTCTATTTTCACATTCATCTAAGAAATTTTAATAGTTTGCTTTTAAAGATTTTTATGTGTCCATGTTCTCTTCATATAAATGTTCATGTTCCAACAAGTAGTGAATTAAATACAATTTTAAATCTGTTATAGTTCTTTAGCTTTTACTTACTATTTTTTGCAATAGATGCCACATATTAGATAAAGATGACATGTAGAGTACATAACATACATATTAACATTGAAATAACATTTTATAGAGAATCGTTGCCCGGTTTTAATTAAAACAGATAATGACTCCACAGACTGGGGCTACGATAATGACTCCACAGACTGGGGCTACGATAATGACTGAATAGACTGGGGCTACATTTTATCGAGAATTGTCGCCCGGTTTTAATTACAACAAATAAAGGTAACGTTCATTACCAACTCTTTTTCCTATAACTAATTCGCTTTTTCACACATAGTTATATTTCTGTCGAAAAAAGAAATTACGATTAGTAGCTACTATAATGACTGCATAAAATGGGGCTACAATAATGTCTGCATAGACTGGGTCTACAATAATGGCTGTATATACCGGGGCTACGGTAATGACTGCATAGACTGGGGCTACCATAATGACTTCATAGACTGGGGCTGCGATAATGACTGCATGGACTTGGGCTACAACAATGACTGCATAGAGTGCGGCTACGATAATGACTGCATAAACTGGGGTTACGATAATGACTGCATAGACTGGGGCTATGATAATGACTGCGTCGACTGGGGCTACGATAATGACTCCAGAGAGTGGGGCTACGATAATGACTCCACAGACTGGGGCTACGATAATGACTGAATAGACTGGGGCTACGATAATGACTGAATAGATTGGGGCTACTGTGCTAAATACTTAATAGTTAAATAATGTCTTGCATAAGCCGTCAAAAGCAACCAACTAACCAGTCAACCTCTATTTTCGTATCTATCTATCTATCTATTTATCTATCTATCTATCTATCTATCTATCTATCTATCTATCTATCTATCTATCTATCTATCTATCCACCATCACACAGACACGCATCGATCCTTCCATTTATTTATCCATCTATTTATTCATCCATCTATCCATCTGTTTGTCTACTGGCCTTGCTTGGTCCACATCGTGTCTCCCATTCTTCACTTGTCGCTGCATGTATATTGTCACTGGATCTGGATAAAATAAACATTGATTCACATAATCATATAATAATACCGCGTGATGTTTATTTGATATTTATTTTTAATATTTTAATATCCGACCGTGCTTTAAAACATTTAAGCAAAATTTGTAAAATTTAATCTTTCATTTAATAAAGAAATGATGTGTCCACATATATATATTAGTTGCTATAAAGCAATTCGATATACCAATACTACTGGTATATCAAATTGTGATCCGCCCATGGCGCAATAATACGCATATATAAACATTCTCGCGACCGTCTGCAGTTGATTCTAGATCAGTGATCAATTTCCACAAATTAGTCACTAGTGACGTATGAAAATAACGATGAAAAGTATTAATAATCCCCCTTTTCTAAATAAATTTAATATGGTACACATTTTCATCACAATCCTTTCTGCTTTCTGTTCTCCCCTCCCCTCTCATGCATAACGGACAAACTGCGCAGAAATGTGGAATGAGAGAGTAAAGGAATTTGGGCTGGATTAAAACCTTGAAATAGAAATTACACCAAGTAACCTACAAGAATATGGTTCGTCGTAACGATACGTGTACACTTTCCTTGGGATTTATCTAAAGTGTTTATCAATGATACAAAGTTGCAAACCAGTAAATTCCTCGGATACGTGGTACACATACTGTGATATATTTAATGTTATGTTTTGTTGTTTCTTCTTAAACATACCAAAATGTTCTAAAAAATCGATAATTATTATTTAAATATGAAAATGTCCAAAGGCCTTTCTCTCTCTCTCTCTCTCTCTCTCTCTCTCTCTCTCTCTCTCTCTCTCTCTCTCTCTCTCTCTCTCTCTCTCTCTCTCTCTCTCTCTCTCTCTCTCTCTCTCTTGACCATCGTAGCATGATAAAATCTATGAAATGACGAACGTAGAGGATTTTTGTTTGTGTCATCCCATGATATATCCCACGATATCTCTGGACTTAAGAATGATGGTAAAAGTTAAGTCAAACCGACCAAAAGGATGAGAGAGAGAGAGAGAGAGAGAGAGAGAGAGAGAGAGAGAGAGAGAGAGAGAGAGAGAGAGAGAGAGAATCAAACAGCCTTTGAGTAGGCCTGGCTTGAAGTAGTGTTTTCCCTATATCCAAAGACCCTAAGTCGTTCTCAGCTGAAGGGTGTTTACATGCACAAATACTGCAAGTAATTTTTGTCTCCAATCAGCTTATAATGACACATCAAGAAACATCCAATTTCACACTTACATGTTGTTTATTTTGTTTCCCATTTCTTTGACCAATCAGTAAGCATTTTCAAGCCGAAGATTTATACCTTACACCATGCACCAGAAAACGCGACCAAAATACCGAATGCACATAATTAATCTTATATTAAATTTATAAAAATGTTAAGCATTAGACTGTATGCCTAAGTCCTTATGTTACGAAATTAGAAGGAGTCTATTTTATGGGACTAACCCATGCTACCAACAAGTCTTGAGAATACTATACATTACTTAGTCTTGTAGAAACGTCCTAATCACTCAGTTTGAGAAATATCTTCCCAGCAACGATTGCCTATAATTAGCAAATTGTCCCTAAAATATAAAATGCTATAGGTAAGTAAAAATAGAACATACCTTACGCTTGTTACAATATTAATATTAAATATTTTTACGATTCTGTGGTCATGAACAAACTAACAGAAAAGAGCGAAAACCCCAAAATTTTGTAAAATTTAACAAATATTTTTTCATAGAATACAAAGTGAAAATAAAAAAAAATTATAAGTATTGTGAATTAAATCCAAAAAACTTCCAACAGTTCTACCACAAGTCCAAATGTGTGAAGGTCCAACTGAATTAAAGTGGGGTTCCAAATAAATTTTGATATTGAATGTGTTGATGTGCCTGTAGTCTCAAACGTGCTAATTGCCAATAGCCCTAATATAGTGTGGGGATGTGCTTCGTCTTTTGATGTATCACAATAACATAACCCAAACTTTCCTTGTCTGAATTCACTATCATTCCAAATCAATGTTCTAGTCAAAGAATATTATTGAGCACTTTGCAATTCCAGTGAATAATAAGATGAAGAAAAAAATCCACCCAAATTAAAAAACTGAGGACAACAATAAGAATGATTCTGCATTGGATGTTAAAGCAAGAATGCGTAATACTTAGGTCAATAAGAATATTTATCCCTCTACATGATCTAGGTCGCAATTACCATTTTCTGAAAATACTCCGTCACTGAATTGAAACTTCCATTTTAGACGTTTCTAAAGTTAGAATCAAGATTATTAACATGTTCAATAATGATCTGAATCTTTAATCTATAACCATTTAAAATCTTTAACTACGCATTCCATTGTTTAAAACTAAATGTTATTGTATATATATATATATATGTGTGTGTGTGTGTGTGTGTGTGTGTGTGTGTGTGTGTGTGTGTGTGATTGCGCATGAGGCTGATTTGAAAATGTTGTTTCCTTTACCTGTACATATTCAAATGCTTCAGCCTCCGTATTACCGCCGAAACTTTGTGTGGCCATCACAATTTGGGGTAATTTTCCTTTCTTCCATTTGTAAAACTCGCCTACAGTGTACTTTTCTCTTTTTGTTTCGTATTCCACCATTCTTCAGGCGGCCACTGGTGTACAAGTGCAAAATTACTGCAAATACTGCAAATATAATTTCTTATTATCATTTTATTTCCAAATTTGTATTGCCATGCAGAAATCAATCAAGGACTTGGAATTTCTTTGATACGCTTCATGGAACTACATGCTAAAGTTATTATGTAAAAAGTAACAGACAAAAAAAAATAAAATATACCCTACTTAGCACTATTATTTTGTTTTGTTTGGGGTTTTTGGGGTGGTGGTGGAGGTGGGTTTTTTTAAATAACTTTTCAAACTTTTTGGAGCTGAAAATCAGAGAATCATTATAGCAAGGCACCAGAAGACGACTTCAATGATACACAGAGGCAGAATTCCTATGGCAACAAAGAGTAATTACTGTAGACGGGCCTAATTGTGTTTATTTTGTTGTTCGAACCGAAATAATGACCAACACATATGTATTTATTTCCTAACCCCTATTACGTCCTGAAAGCCTAGAAATGATCCTATTTAAAATCACTAAATTGAAAACATATTTTCGTTTGGAATAATGACTTCCTTTGAGGTAATAATTTCTTACGTAGCTTGTCTCGATTTTCATTTTATCTTTCATACCAGGCGTTGTTTACTTTATTTTAGGTGTTTACAAACCTGTAACTATACTATTTCATCATATCACATTAAAACCTGTTTGTGTTATGTACATTGCTAATAAAGTGACGCTGCATTCTTGTTGTGTTATTATTATAGTCCAGGTAGTTAAGTGAGATATAGATTCATTCCACTGACTCATTATCAGGTTAGTACAAGGCTATAAAACTGATGTCTACCACCGAAGACATAACTTTCTAACCTAAACTGACAGAAGTTTTCATATCCAACCCATCAATTTTTTTTGTATTCCTTTTTGTTCATTTCTGATATTTTATAAGTATTTATTATTATTAGAGAGAGAGAGAGAGAGAGAGAGAGAGAGAGAGAGAGAGAGAGAGAGAGAGTCACCTGGGCGGGCTTTATATAAAACATTACGTTTCACCTATGTGAATGAGGAGTGGGAAGTGGGGTACCTAGATGATCCTACAAGTTTTGGTGCATGTTCCGAGGTTTTTTATCGCCACAATCAGGCAGGGAATGGCACAGCTGAGTTATCCCCCTTTCGATATCAATGATATGTCTTAAAGCACTTGTAATAAAGACGTACGTATAGACTGACACTTTTTTCATAGCCACTGCTATGAGAAATGCAAACATAGTTGACGAAAACTATAATGTTGCTATGCGCGATTTAAATCAATGTAAAATTGAAAAAGATACCTAACATAGACACTTCAAAGTACACACATCTTGTGCATTCAAGTTATGGCGTTTATGGATAACGGGGCCCAGCCCGGGGCTATAATCAGTCGCTGACACGTTGGTTTTAATTTTTGTCTGTCAATAACTGGACGTATATCTTACTCAGATTTATAACAAAATAACACCATTAAACCAATTATATTACTCTTTAAAAAATTGATTATCTTGAGATGAAAGAAAAAAAAACCCTCAACTAAAAAAAAGTAGCAGACCCCCCCCCCCCATGCACACACACAACCGAAAATTGAATTATCAGTACCTAATAGTAGATAAATTAGGTATGTGTATGTTAATTATTGCACAAGCTGTAATCTAAAAACTGTAACCAAAGGATGTGGAGAATATGTTTACAATATAGCTGACACTGTGTGAACGATATTGTGATGACGTCAAAGAGTGTTTTGATAAATATGGGGAAGTGTTGGCAGTAGTGAAGGGGGACAATATTAGGCATATCATGCCAAAGAAGGAAAAATGGCATGGGTCGATATGGGGCAAAAATTGATTGAGCCTATGAGACCAAAGAAGGAAAAACACCCTGGGACGATATAGGGCAAAGATGGATAGGGATAAGGGGAATGAGGATTACAAGACCCCCTGGGACGATATAGGGACAAGATGTATACGGTTCATACACAAACATGGCAAAGTGATTAAATATATTTTTGAGCCATATGAGTGGCCCTGAAAAGGGCCTTTGGGTTCTTTTTGTTAACACCATTCCGTTAACATAGAGGGCATCGCATTGGTCTTCTTCTCTTCCTTAAACTACGTCTAACCTCTGGACCGTAGATGAGGACTCGCTTCAAACAGCCTTGTCTCACCATATAGATCCTTCTTTTCCAAACGCTCGTCTCGGTGATCTTGATGATTGTCCATGATAATTTGACATACATGAGTAAGTCCGTACAGAACAGCATCGACGATACGAAAGTAGATGATTCTACGTTTGTCCACATCTTGTGACGAGAACAGATGAAGGGAATAAAGTGAACTGCGGTTATTTATAGTGGAAGAAAGATCGAAACGGATTGAGTTTTTTCACCAATCCAAACACGCGTTACAAAATTCAGCCACTGCACGGTCTGTCTTCCAATCCGAAGAGAGCTGACTGTGTCGTCACATTCCCTATATAGGTGCGCTAGCGTCTGTGCGCACTGAATCAATGCGACACTGTTTTTTTGTAACATGACGGAAACTAAGAAGACGATGAATTGGGGTGCACCAGCCGTAGAGACGAGAAGCGATGGTATAGCACCGGCTACCAAAGTCAACATAGGTCTATTTCCAGAAGAGGTCGATTTTAATTGGGATTTAGTGGATTTTCTTTCTTCTTCGCAAGAATGTGTTTCGGTACCAGCACCTTCGCCACCTTCTCCTTCTTTACCATACGTCGAGGATTTTAAACAGAGACAGAAAGAAGAATTGGAGAAATATTTACAGCAGCAGAAAGAAGCAGAACAAGCTTTTCTCCTTCAACAGCAACATCGGGAAGAAGAAGAGGAAAGAAGGAAACGATAAGAAGAAGAAGAAGCAGAGAAGAAACAAGGTCTAGGAGAGAAATAGAACAGTGAAACTCAAATGGTGACGGTATTCTTGGACATTTTGGCAGAGTTAAGGAGTCTGAAACAAATGAATCAGACTTCTTTACTACGACCTAAGAGAAAAAGACCTTCCCAAGCCAAACAGCCCAACCCTGTTCACACACCTACTACGCCTGAGATACCAGCCCTAGTGATTTCTACCAAATCATCGACAGGAGCAGGTTCAGAAGTAGGTCTTGGCTGTGGCAAAGGCTTAAGGCAGTTAAAGCTGATTGCTTCCCCCTCCTGAGTTTGTTGTTTGTTATGAAAAAAACAAAAACAAACACAAAACGGTCCTTTTCAGGGCCACCCACTTCTTTCGAAAAGAGATAGTATTCATTTTGCCAAAATCAATAAGAACTCAAAATCCCTTTTTATTTACCCATGATTTACGTGTGTGAGTGCATGAGTGTAGGTCCTTATCATTCTAAAAATCAAAACCAGGAGACACTTACGTTTCTTTCTGTTATATTCTGGTACAAATTTTACAAACCAATGTCACAACACAACACTTTAAAAAAGTTAATAGACTTCTTCGTTGTCTTTTTGTTCACTCTGTTGTTTTTTTTTTTTTTAATTTCTTCACTTTCACAGGTTTTGTCTCCTCTTCTTCCTCACTTTTTTCTCGTCTTCTTTTCTTCTCTTTTTTCTCTTTCTGGACGTGTCTGGGTTTTTCCTTTGGCTCCACGCTACATCTTGAAAGTGCACCCTCAAGAAGTGCGCGTACCTCTGTTGTTCCGAGGCAAAAATTTCAAAGACGGAAACTACATTCACGTCTATCATCATGATGAACATTTCGGTACCATTACCAGTATCACTGGATTCCAGGGATACAAATATTATTGTGAGAAATATGACCATGGCTATAACAATCGAGAGCAAAACAAGCATTGTGGATCGAAATGTGAGGGATGTTTGGCCTCTAAACCGTGTCTTGACGAATGACAACAACAAGTGCATTGCCCAGCTTGTCAGCCCACGTTTGTCAGCCCTGCTTGTTACCAACAACATCTGAAGACGCAAGGTTCACAGCAGAAAAGTCCTTGTCAACTCCTGTGATTGTGCCCTACTTCTGGACAAGTGATGCGTACCAATAATACCAAGGCTCGCGTAAGTACAGGCAAGAAACGATGTCACATTTGTCACCAAATCGTGGACATGGAACACGCTACATTCAAAAATACCATTCCAAACATGAAGAGGAAGATGACCAGAAGAAAGGCAATGTCATCTTTTTCGATTTCGAATGCATGCAAGAGACCGGTATTCACATTCCTAATGTCTGCGTGGCTCATCGAGCGTTGCGAGAAGTGCATCCAAGAGACTATCTTTAGTCATTGCCCTCACTGCAGCAAGATTCCTGGATGTGAAAAAATCTTTCGGGGACCGAACACGCTAGCCGATTTCGCCCAATGGACCTTAGACCCCATCGACGAGATGTGGAGACAAGAGGACATGGAACATTACGTAGATTGGCATCGCCATGCCATGGTGATGGCTCACAATTTCTCGGGATACGATGGGCAATTTCTTTTGAGATACTATACGGAACAAAGTACCGAACGTCCTAAAGTGATTTTGAACGGAGCCAAAATCATTTCCATGCAAGTGGGACAAGTGCAGTTTAAAGATTCGATGAGTTACTTGGCCATGCCATTGAGCTGAATGCCTAAAACGTTTGGAATGACAGAAATGGCCAAAGGCTGTTCTCCGCACTTTTTCAACACCGAAGCTAATCAACACGTCGTTCTACCACATTTGCTTGAAGTTCACTACTACTATCCCGACAACATGCGTACCGATCAACGAGAAGCTTTCTACGCTTAGTACAACGCTCACGCCTCGGACCATTTCGACTTTCAGGAAGAAATGTTAAAATATTGACGTTCCGACGTGAACATTTTACGGCTTTGCTGTGGAAAATTTCGAGAACTGTTCATGGAGCACGGATGGATCGATACTTTGAAAGAAGCCTGCACCATTGCCAAAGCGTGTTCCTTAGTGCACCGTCAACGATTCATGTCCGAAAACATCCTAGCTGTCATAAGCCCTCAAACGACAAACTTTGTCAAACGTCAACACTCGGTCAAACCCCTACACTGATAACATTACTTGTGCGACAAGGAAGACAAATGGATCCAACACGCGACAACGGAGGAGGCGACAAGACCATCGGAACGTATTCCGTGGATGGTTGGGACTTAGAAAACCCCAAGATCGTGTACGAGTTTAACGGGTGCTTCTTTCACGGATGTCCCATCTGTTACATTCAACGTGGCACTAAAAATCAGTTTTTACAACGAACCATGGAAGACTTGTACCAGGCCACTTGTCAGCGTCGCTTGAAGTTAGAACAGCAAGTGGTGGAAATGTGGGAACACGAGTACGATCACCGATTGAAAACCGATCCAGAGTTTGAACGCATCGTGGAAAGTTACAAGCTGGTGGACCCACTGAACACACGGGACAGTTTGTACGGAGGAAGGACGAATGCCACATGTTTGCTGCACGAAGCCGACAAGGAGAAATGAGAAGAAATCAAATACTTGAACGTGTGTTCGCTGTATCCGTACGTGTGCAAATATTGTCACTTTTCCGCAGGGCCCCCGGAATTGCACACATCGACCTGGACAACATTCGACAAAACGAAGGATTGATCAAGTGCAAAGTCTTGCCTCCCACGGACTTGTACCATCCCGTTTTACCTCACCATTGCCAAGGAAAACTGATGTTTCCCTTGTGCCGTACTTGGTTCAAAACGTGCAACCAAGACCAACCTTGTCAGTACACTCAGAAAGAACGCACCTTGACGGGAACGTGGGTCAGCGTGGAATTGTTTAAAGCTTTGGACCTGGGATACCAACTGTTAGATGTTTACGAAATTTACCACTTTCCCAAGACAGAAAAATACCACGATGGCGACGAGATTCAGAATGGCATTTTTGAAGACTACGTGGATGCCTTTTTGAAACTGAAACAAGAAGCCAGCGTCTATCCTTCCTGGTGCCACACTCCCGAAGACCAAAAGAATTTCAAAGAGAAAAACTGGGATCAGGAAGGCATCACTTTGGACCACGTGGAGAAAAACGAAGGAAGGCGATCGTTTACCAAAGTGATGTTGAATTGCTTGTGGGACAAAATGGCACAACGACAGTGTTCACCCAAGACGGAGTATTTGTCTGAACCTTTCCGCCACTTCCAGATGATTCACGACAAAACCAAATACATGAAACACGTGAACGTCGTTCGTGAGGATTTGATCTTAGTCAATTACGAAGAAGAACTGGACTTGGTAGAAACTGACGAATTTGGAAATGTCATCATTGCGGCCTACGTGACAGCCCGTGCTCGCTCAAAATTGAACGAAGCTTTACACCAACTAGGAGATCGTGTACTGTATTTTAATACGGACGGTTGCATCTACATCGATTGCCTGGGTCACTGTCACCCTGACATCGAAGGAGACCGTTTACGAGCTTGAACGGACGAGCACCCCAACGACAAGATTCTAAGTTTTGCTAGTGGCGGTCCCAAATATTACAGCTACGAATACCGTGACCCACGACGAGAAGTGCACACCGAGTGTAAAGGGAAACAATTGACTCTCAATTATCGCACCGGTCGACTGGTGAACTTTGGGGTATTCAAAGAAGCCTTGCAGTCTGGAGAGGATCAACACTTGAAAGTGACCACCTACGAACCTCGCAAGATAATACGTTTATCCACACAAAAAATCGTCAGTCGGCCCTTGGAAAAAGTCTATCAAATCGTGTACCAGAAAAGATTTCGGCTTCCCTACCACTTCACTTTACCTGACGGACACGCTGGTATAAAAATGGTTCCAAGACGATAGCCACTAGCAAGAAGGATGACTTCGACACGGCAAGAATCGAGTGAGAGACCCACTGGGAACTCAAATTTTGAACCATACCATTTTCCTGTCTTCTTGCCTGACAATTGTAATTGTGTCAGTCGATTGGAAACGTTTCAAAAATGCCCTACGGATATGGAAGGATTACCTACTGCGAATGTTTTAGCTAGAACAGGATTTGTCTACTTGGGACCTGAGACTGGATTGGGATACGAAGTACAGTGTTTCAATTTTGGTCTGAGGTTGCGTATGGATCGATGTATCTATAAAGATTCAGCTATTCTGGAACAAACTCGATGGTCTCCGCATTGTCCTTACCTTTCTATGGCCTTTCCACCCATAACACTACGGTTCAGGTATGACGGTACCTTAGAGAAGGTAGTACCGTTGTCCAGGAAGATAAAAAGGAAGACTTCCAAAACTAGGCATAAAAAAGGAACGAAGTACAAGCTCGAGACGTCATTACGACTAGTATAAAAAGGGACAACGTCCAATACCGATAGTTCATTGTGACTACCAACACCTAGCGAGAAAGATGAATGCTAACAAACACACCACATCATTCAAGCTCGGTGTTTCTCAAGTGGAGTGCGATGCTGTACCATGCGATGCCAGGGATGCCGTATGCTGTAACCTCAGCGATTCAGTACCACATCCTGGGAAGTTTGCTATGATTTCTACTACCATACGTACCATGGAAAGTGATGATGTGCGTGTCAAACCTGACGGATGCGAAAGCGATGCCACTCGTCATCGTACACCTTTTCACTTTACTGGTTTTAATGGTGAATGTCATCATGAAACTATGCGGCTACCACCCTACGGATGTCATCGAACCCTGAGCAAACTCCTGAGGATTTCACCGTACCCTCATCGAAATGAACCTGTGAAAGACGAATATTCGTTCCCAGTGCGTTCCCAGTGCGATTGCCTGAATACTGCGACTTTGAAAGTCGATTCCAAACCTTCCGAGGAAAATGGCCAAAATATCTGGGAGGACCTACCCCTGAAGAATTAGCCAGAGTCGGATTTATCTACTTCGGCGAAGGTGATAAAGTCAAGTGCTTCAGTTGCGGTGTGTCACTTGACGAGTGGGGGCAGAAAGATTCCGCTTACCTGGAACATGCTCGATGGTCTCCTCACTGTCACTACCTACCTTTAGTGGGACCTAGTCAATGAAGTGGCATACTATGTCGTTTAAGAAACCAACTTGGTTAGGAGTCAAACGTTGGACAACACCTAGACAGGTATTTAAACCCCATTTTAAAAATAATATTAAATTATTACCAAACGAATTGCAAGAGAAGATCTACTAGGAAATTTGGCAGGGACTTGCCAGAGCAAAATCTCAACTGGTGACTGAGGAACTTTTATGTCGAGCAATTCAGAAGAGGAAATTGACAAAAGTCAACAAAAAGGTTTGATTTCTTTGGATCAAGTCTGCGTTCATCCGATTATTCCGCTTTATACCGTTTACATCAGAAGGTTTAATTACCATTCTTGACCGTTACCCTGAATGGTTGTGGTCAGAAATTACTCGCTCCATCACTTTTTCGCTCTAGGAGGTATAAAAAGTGACTACCATGCCACGTCCTTTATCATTCGTGATACAATGGATTCCGTGGAAGGAAATCAATGACAATATTCAAACGGTGGAGGATTGCCATCACTTATTACGAGGACTGTGTCCACTGAATTGGGGTCGAAGTGTGGTGTGTGTCTTAGTGACTTCCTTTCTGGGATTTCGTTTACCAGCCGATTCCTTGTGGACCCTTAACGAACAGTACCTAACACTCAAATAGCATGAAAGTGGTCCCTTTAAATGTACACGAGAGACTAATTCCGTTAAAAGCCTTGCGCTTTCATCTCGATACTTCTCGACCTCTACGGGAAAAAAGATTCGTCAACTTTTAGGTACTGAAGATGTGTACGACGATGTATGTGTAGCTTGTGACTTACACCCATACTGGACAAATGTATGTGACTGGAAAATTTTGGGCTTGGAGGCTTGGACAAACGAAGTGGCACACTATGCCCAAGATTTTGTAATCCTGACTTGAAACGTTCAGTGAAAAAATAACTTTTAAACCTGTGTTAGTGACAGTTCCAGAACAAGAACCCGTCACCGAGGAAAACCACTCGCTTCAGGACAGGACTGTCATCGATACCCCCGAAAGACCATTTCGCGAGGACACCTGTGTGACTGTACCAAGGAGTGTAGAGACTCTAAGAATATTAAACACAGTCCCTAGGACACCACACCTTCGTCGCCAAAAGTGTGTACAGTGACTTGTTTATATTCCACCTTGATCGTTTTGATGTATCTTTAATCCATGTTCTTGACCATTTGGCTTTTATGCATTTTTGTCTTTCGTGTTGTTCACTTTTAAAGATTGCAATAATCGTGTCCTGAGAAAAGTATATAAACTCAAGTCTTGTATGTCTTCGTGGCAAAAATGGCATTCCCTGCACTTCTATCGCTACCTCTACTGTCTCTGCTCCCTCTTCCTCCACTTTCAAAGTCATCAACGAAAACTTAGATCGTGCCAGTTGGGAGGCTTTGTGTCTTCCGCATCCCTTTAACATATTAATTGCTAGACCCAGCGGTTCAGGCAAAACCAAATTTGTCAAACGTTTGATCGAACATAAACATCATTTGATCGATCGTCCACCTCAACGCTTCGTGTGGTGTTACAAAGAGTGGCAATCGGCGTACAGCCTCCTGCGAGAAAGTCAAGGTGATTCCATCGTGTTTGTAGTAGGCATTCCTGGCGAAGACGACGGGATCGTGTCTGTCCCCAGTCAAACACATCTGGTCATCTTCGACGACATGTTAGGAGAAGACGAAGAAGAAATTAAACTGTGGTTTACGCGCAAAGGGCATGATCGTAATACCAGTGGCATTTACATCACCCAAAATTTGCTTCAACAAAGTAAAGCCCATCGCACCATCAGTCTCAATGTTCATTACGTGGTCTTTTTTAAAAGGCCTAGAGATAAATCCCAAGTGTAAGTCTTAGCCAAACAGTTAGGAACGCCTTGGCTGACCCATGCGTACGATGATGCCACTCAAACCCCTCACGCCTATTTACTCGTGGATTTAAAACCCACCACTCCCGATTATTTGCGATTTCGTACCCATCTGTTTCACCGCTGGTACCAAGACGGAGGGCCTGTCGTGTACACGTCCCCGTCGTCGACTTAACAATAACAACAAAAAAAAAAGTCTATATAAACCTCGGTCACTTTAGTTCTGTCTCACACAGCGTCAATATTACGTCCCTTCAGTCTCATCTTCAAGTCAAATTCATTAGTGCCTTGTACGGCAACAGTCGCGAAAAAGATCCACAGATAAGTGCTCTTGTCTTAGAAGCTAGTCTCAAAGAAGTCTTACGATGTTTTACGATGACAGCACGTCAATTACTGCAAGGCATCATTCACATTCCACATCAAACCAAACGCTTTTTTGAGAGAAACAAAGTAACCTTGACGCAACTGTCCGATCCCCGTACCGACACTCAAACCAAAAAGCAAATCATTTTGAAACCTGGAGGTAGCGGTTCTCCAGGAGGCGTCATCATTCGCTCCCTCTTAAAATGGAATCCCAATGCTCCCAAAGTACTCCCCAAGCAAAAAGCCACTCCCCGACGTACAAAGAAGAAAAAGAGCAATGGTGTCAAGACCAGGTCACAGCCTCAGAAAAAGAAAAGTCCCCAGCAAACGAAAAAGAAAAAGAAAAGGTCACAGAAAGCAGCTTCTACCCGCAATAGAGATACTGCAGCCAGGACACAACCTTACATTTGCAAACCACTGCCTGCCGCAACGGTGACCTCGTCTCCAGTAGCCTCAGGTTCTTCCACTTCTCCGTTGCTGGTGATGCCAGATAAACCCAATTTGACACATGTTCTTCCTAATTTGATGAAACAATGGAAACCAGTGTCTCCAAGAACTTCTTCTCTAGCGGTGACACCCTCTTCCTCTTTAGCGGCAGTGGCCGCTGCTCACAAAGTACCTGCCCTCAAAATCAAAGTCCAAGATAGATCAGGCATGTTACAGAGTTTACTGGATTTATCCAAGCAAGAACTGTCCCGATTTAGTCCGTTGCGAACCCCTCAACGTCGAGTGATATCTGCCATCAAGCTGATACGACGAAAAGACAATCAGTGGCGATGCATTCCAGTATAAAAAACACCTGAGGTAAACGATAGGGATCAGTGTTTTTGTGCTCCTGAACCCCCAAAGATGTCCCCTCAAAGAAGCGCACACCGTCACCATCGTCGTTCTTCTGTCCATAAAGGTAAAGGAAAAAGATAAGGACAGTCTCGTCGTTTGACCGGACATCCGAAAAACCGCTTAGCCAAGCATCGACGTCACACTCTGAAAAGGCACACTCGTCGAAAGAAAAAGCGAATCAACCAAAGGGGAGGATTGTTTAGCAATTTTGGGGGAAATGTCGTCACCTTTTTGACGAAGCGATAGTCCAAAAAAAGATAAATGGGTGAGTGCCAAGTCATCGACGTCATCGTATTTGTGTGTGTGTGAGAGTGTGTGTGTGTGTGTGTGTGTGTGTGTGTGTGTGTGTGTGTCCTGGAGCAAACAAACAAAGATGTCACCTTCCAGAAGCCATTCCTCTTCTACCCCCAAAGGAAAGAAAAGGAAAGAACTGCCTCCTCGTTTAGCCAAACAATGGGACGGGTTGTCCGTCCTATCCAAAGCTTCTCCACCCATGCGAAAACAACTCATTCAAACCGCCTCCAAAGACGTCATCGATACCGTGTGCGAATGTTGTCTGAATGTCTTGAAAGGAACGATACCCTTGTGTAAACAACAGAGAGAATGCTTAGCCAAGCATCGACACGTTCTTCGTCAAATAGTTAAGAACAAAATACCCATCCGTCAAAAGAAAAAGATGTTGGTGCAAAGCGGAGGTATTTTGCCCTTTTTGCCAATGCTGTAATCACCCTTTCCGAAAGGAGTATTGGGAACATCGATTATGGGACTCACGCAGGGAGCTGCTTCACAAGGAATGGGTCAAAGATAAAAAGGATCAAGAAGATAAAGGGGACCTCTGGGTTCCAAACATCTCAGTCGAGACCATTGAAATCCTATGGAAGGACGAAAGCTGGCTTTAGTACCTTACAAACGATGGATGGAATACAATCGTTGGCAAGAACAACGGACCCCACAGGTATCTCCCAATCCTCATTTGACCGAAATGTCCCAGTTACAACACGAATTGCAATCGTTGATGGATCGCAGCGATTTGTCAGAAACGGAAAACTCGCAACGGTACGGTCAACTGTTGCAACGACTGCAACCAGAAAGCTTTAGACGAAACAGATCTGCCAACGTTGAAAGATTTTAAAGCCCTGATGAAACATCCATCACCACCACCACCACCCAGCGGACAAGACAGACGCAGCCCCACGAATGCGTGAGGAAGAAGAGGTACGAGAAGTCTTTCAAACACCGTCAGCAGCTCCCATCCCTAGTAAGATTGTAGCGTCCTTGTTGACCCCTTCCCCTTCGCCCCAACGAGAAGAAATTAAAGCATGGGTTAAAAAGATGATGTCCACTCTTCCTTCGACAGAAGTCAAAAAGAAAGAAGGAAAACTAGAACTGAAAAAAGAAAAGAAGCCCAAAGCCATCCCATTACCACCACCACCACCATCACCACCACTACCCTCAACTTCCACTCCCGTGGCATATCGGACACATGTAAAGCCGTTTCCAAACCACCCTCTCGTCCCATTCAGAGTAGCAACAGTGAAGAGTGGATAACCTATTAAAAAATGGAGAAGGTGTTAACCAGCATTTACTATTATTCATCCCATCCTGCAGGTTACGGAGGAGTTCAGAAATTGTATCGTGATGCCAAAGCTCGACTCAAAAGTGTCCGTTTACCTCAAGTGCAACGATGGTTACAGGAACAAGCCACGTACACCTTACATAAACCCATTCGACGAAAATTTTCCATAACTTGCACCCAAGTGGAGGGCATCGATCATCAATGGCATGCCGATTTAGCCGAGGTCTCTCATTTGGCCACGTACAATCACGGCTACAAATATTTGTTTTGTGTCATCGACGTCTTTTCCAAATCTGCTTGGGTCGTGCCATTGACTTCCAAATTGAGCACTGAGTTAGTGCGAGCCCTAAAACTGATGTTGAAACAAAGCGGGCGTCACCCTCTTCGATGGCAAATCGACAAAAACACCGAATTTCTGAACCAAGCTTTCCAAAGAGAATAAAAGGAACGTGACATTCATTTTTTCACCACCGAGAATCCCGAAACCAAAGCCAGCATCGTGGAACGTTTTCAACGCACCTTGAAAAAACGCATGTGGAAATATTTTACACATCAACACACTCTCAAGTACATCGACGTCTTAGCGCACCTGGTCCAAGCTTACAACCAATCTTACCATCGGAGCATCGGACGTGCCCACCAAGAAGTGACTCCCAACAACGAAGTGACCGTCTTCGAGCGCCTGTTTGGTACGTCCCCGACTGTCCCCAAGAAAGGTGAATTGTTGGCAGCAGGACATTGGGTGCGCATTGGCCAATCCAAACGCACTTTCGACAAAGGTTACTTACCCAACTGGACCACCGAATTGTTTCGCGTCATTAAGCGAGTGCCTGGCCATCTTCCTGCCGTCTATAAATTGGAAGACATGAACGGAGAAGTGTTAAAAGGAACGTTTTAGCCGGAGTTACAAAGAGTGACCAAAATGGAAGACGAAGTCTACGACATCGAAAGCATTCTCGATCGAATAACCCAAAACGTGGGAAAACGTAGTGTCAAAGAAGTCAAAGTACGTTGGAAAGGATATCCTCCCAGTTTTGACTCTTGGATCGACGCATCGCAAATCATCGACTATAAAAAGAACTGACTATCATGCCCTTCGACACAGCCTCAGCTACCACAGTGACCACTCCTTCCCCAGTCATTCTGTGCAAGATCTACAAAAGCAACCCTTGTGGGTGTGGTGTGGAGAATTTGTGCCTAAAACGCAAATCGTCTTTTTCTGCCAAATCTTTGTGGTGTATTGTGTCATTGGTGCTGCCATTGCCAATTTGAGTTTGCAACAAGGAGAAAAACAAAACAAAAAAGCAGCTGCATCGGTTACCTTTTTCCCAACTCCAAGACTAAATTGAAGATCTGTGACTTGTACATTCCTGCAGGCTATTATTTTAGCGGTCAACATCTGGTGAACACGATTGCTAACATGTTCAATGCAATATTTGACAAACTCTTGGAGACAAAAAAAGAAAGTGTCAAGATCGAATACCATAAAGTGTCTCATCGCTTTCGGATGCATTTTTCTACTGAGGAGAAATTGTTGAGCATTACATTTTGTCCTGAATTGTTTGACAGTTTAGGTGGAGACCTCAAGATGATCAAGGGTAACAAAATACCATCAAATACTAACGACTTGATTGTTGCACGGTAGAACTGAACCAAGGAATGAATTTGATTTTTGTGTACTCCGATGTGGTGGAGTACAACGTGGTGCAACACACCAAAAAAACCAACACCATACGAGTAAATAAGGTTACCACAAAAACGGCTCAACCATGGATGAACGTCTTTGATAAGTCACACTGGGACCTGATTATTCAGCGAAGGCGTCTGTCCCTGCCAAAAACTAAATCCGCAACTAGAACTAAACCACCACCTAAGCCAAACTCTAAAACAAAAATTTACTTATACCTCTATCTCCCCCTTTATTATTCCGCCTCTTGCTTTCTCCCAAATAACCTACTAACCGACTCCTCTAATTTAACCCTAGCATTCTAACTACTCTCAGCCAAAAGATAACAGCCACCTCATTAGAACAAAGTAGTCCGAACATCAGGACTAACAGGGTCAGCCACACAAGGCGATTACGTCAACAGATTAGAGACAGCAATAAGGCCCCAAATAGCCAATATAAGGTGGTCAAAAGTCCAATGACCATCAGGCCCGCTGCACAAGGCGGCAAAAGAACCTAATCTACGTAATTAATCGGTCCCAAATAATCACTGGTCAACACACTCCAAGACCGATTGGCCCCAAATAAAAAACACCCAGTAAGACCCGAAAACAATATCTCATATAAGGTGGTCTAAGCCCAGGACTATCAGGGCCAGTCACACAAGGTGACAAAATCACTAGTAAACAAAATGGCTGTCATCCGAGGTTTCTACCTTCTTAAATCTTAACTTTAACGTAAAAAAAACCCAGCAGAGTTTATGTCCAAATTCTTAGTCCGTGAAAGACGACCATCGTTTAGACTAACACCTTGAAAACACCGGACACCGCCCTGCGGCTTGGCGCCTCCCTTCCTGGTCTACGACCCCCTTTTCCTCGACCGGACACCAAAACCAATAAGCGTGCAATGCACGCACTAATTCCAAACTCGCTAATAATCAAATACGTGAGTGAGTGATAGTACTACTCCCACTCACCCTATGCTAGATCTGGACTGAAAAAACATGAGTGTGTTCTGGGACTATCCCTACTCATGAAAGCCTACCATTCAGGCAGCTTGGAACTTGTTGTACAGCTGCCTGACGGCTAAATTAACAGCACTCCTTGAGTGCATTAACGCCTGGGGAATGTGGCACTGATACTATTCCCTAAGGAGTAATTAACATCCTGCGGTGCAGGAACTAACTAGTGGCACATGTACTTAATGTACGAACGCCATTATAATTCAATCATAATAATAATCGTCACAGAGTATTACCAAACCAATTCAAATCAACTTTTTCGGCAATAAATACCGAGACTTTTTCAAAATTCGTGCAAGGCGCAATTTGAAACCAACAACCCTGGAGACTTCCATATGGACCCGCGCCTACCTGCCAACCTGCATCCGCTCTTTCCTCGACCGGACATTCAATTTAACAGCGTGCAATGCACGCATAAACACACCTAGCCAAATATGAGTGTGTGCCTTAAATCCCACTCATTAACACAGATTGGTAAATAGACGCTGAAACATGAGTGCGTAATAGGTCTATTCCTACTCGTGACAAGCCTAACATTCAGGCGGCATGGAACATACGTTTCGCTGCCTGACAGCTTATTTAACAGCACTCCTTGAGTGCATTAAAGCCTGGGGTAGGTGGCTCTGTCTCCCTCTCCCAGGAATATTTAACAGCCTGCCTTGCAGGCATTAAACAGTGGCACATGCACAATTTGTGCGCACGCCAATATAATCCAAATCCAATCCAGTCTGGCTACCCAGCGTTGACTAGTCCACACCTTGAAAAATGAAATGGTTCAACGACTTGAAAGACAGTTGGTACTGGATGGTGGATGCGGCCTACGTGGTGGAAAGGCTTTAACATGAATGGAGGTATCCAGTTACCAAAGACTTGGTGACAAGTCAAGTAACCAGCCTGAAAGTAGCCAGGGATTTAGTGAAAGGTATGATAGAGGAGGAATTAGAGAAATTAAAAGGCTTCATCCAGCCTAAGTATGTTAGAGTAGGAACATTGAACCAGGCCCTTGATAATGTCATCAAAATGAGGTGCTTTTTACAAGACATAGCGAATTTCGCAGAGTGGTCTTTTGTCAAGTGGGGGTTAGAGCATTTAAAGAAAGCAGAAGAAATGATGAGAAAGGTGATGGAAGAAGAGGTGAAGAAGATCAAAAATACCTGGGCAAAAGAGAGAACGGACAAAAAAACAGAAAGAATAAGGAGGAGTTTGAGAGACTGAACAAAAACTGGATGAAGGTGCAGGAAAAATTTAGATCCATGGGACATCCTGACTGGACACCAGACCGTGAAAACAAGAAGAAGAAAGGAATCATAGAGAAGTGAGGAGTTGGTATAAAAACTGGAGAAAATAGAAGAAGAACCAAAAGGCCCTTTTCAATGCCATTCATATGCCTAGAAAAAATATTTAATCATTTTGCCATATATGCGTATAAACCCTATACATCTTGTCCCTATATCGCCCCGGCGGGGGGGGGTCTTGTAATGCTCTTTCCTCTTGTCCCTATCCATCTTTGCCCTATATCGTGCCAGGGTGTTTTTCCTTCTTTGGTCTCATAGGCCCTATAAATTTTTGCCCGATATCGTCTGAGGCCATTTTTCCTTCTTTTGCATGATATGCCCTATATAGTCCTCCTTCACTACTGTTGGCACCTAGGTCTTTGATATAACAGCTACACTAGTAATATATTAGGCAGGGAAACACCCATGAAAGATATTTATTAAAGAGGGCCAGAAAATATATATTTTCCGTAAATTCCTTACTGACGAAAACTGACGAAATACCGATACAGTGAAAAGTACCCTGGTACGTATCACCGATGAAAAATACCGCAGTAAACCGATATCCCGGTAATACTGCACACCTATAATGGCTAGACGTACGGAACGTTGGTTTAGATTCAGCTCAAGCTATAACGTACAAAACAGACTCGTCTTAGCTACGGCATTTTCGGTTCAGTGATGATTCCAATTTACTGCAAGATATGAAGTGGAGGAAAATTCTACTGATAAGAAGTCGCAAAATAAAGAAAAAATCTCAAACGATATAACACAGAATATACATCACAATATTTATTAAGAAAAAAGTTGATTTAAAATAGTATATCTGCAAAGGGAATAGTCTAATGTAATGAACTACGTACATTCATATAACAGTAACAAGGAAGCAGGAACAAGAATTCGGAACTAGGTAGACTTGTCTTTTGTTAGCAGGGATGAATGTAGCTGGTGAAGTTTATTTTCACAGCTCATGTTATCGTATTTACATCAGGAAGAAAAAGTCTAGTATTTTCAGAAATGAAGATAAACTCAGGAAAAGTACGACTATTATCAGAAGGATTAAATTACCTTTTATTTATTGTGTTGTTAGGAGGCCCCACGTTGAAAAACCAGAAGTTAATGGACACTGCTTTCATTGAGGATTCTCACTGCAACTTAAATTCCATTTTGAAGAATTTCACTTAATTATGCAAAGAAGAGTGTAAAAGAAGATACTGAATGAAGCCTGTAGCTGTAATCATTTAAACAAAGCTGTAATCATTTAAACAAAGCTGTAATCATTTAAACAAAAGCACATAAATACTGAATACCAGAAGATTTGTTTGAAACAACTTACAAAACACATGTGTCAGCCAGTCGGAATCAAATGGCTGCAAGAGCCACTCTAGAAAGAAATCTAATTTACAGTCGTTTCACTTCAGGTCAGAAGATATACCGAATCCGTCTAACTGCATCATCAGTGGGATACGTTTTGGCCTACATACTGAAAAGGGATAGCTGCAAATAGCATTGGGGAAAGGGCATTCCATGTGTTCGAAGTTGTGAAAAGGAATTCTTATTTTACAAAAACCAGGTTAGTCCTGATGTGCTTCACTTGCATGCAGTTGTCATGACACGTTATTTTTTGTACAACATCTTCACACTGTGTAAAAGGATATTTAAGGTATTGGCACTGAATCTATTCTTAATGGGAAATGAACTTGGGGTATGAAAATGGATTTCTTAGAACTGACATCATTTAAAATTTTTTTTTTTTTTTTGCCCATCGCTTTAAAAAATATGATATTTTCATGAAAATGCAGTGTTAACCCCTGATCGTGGACCATCCCTTCATTTTTCTATTCGATTCCTCACTTGCCGCTGCTCTTGAGTTTAGTTATATCAGAGTACATGTTAGGCGAGTGAACTCATCCCGTTCTTGTCTGAAAGAGTTTGTAGATTGATGTGTCACATTCTTATTGTAACTTCTAATTGCATGCAAGTCTTAAAGCAACCTAGTTGTGGGTTCAGAAGGAAAGAGGGTACAATTAAATTAGGTTAATGTCTGAGAAAAAGACTTTTTGACAACGGTCGCTGCACTGAGTCCTAGAGAAAAAGACCTCTTGACAACGGTCCCTGTAATGACCCTAAGAGACAAAGACTTCTTGACAATGGTCACTGCATTAAGTCCAAGAGAAAAAGACTTCTTGACAACGGTAACTGCATTGAGTCCATGAAAATGTGTGTTTCAAGAGCAATTGGCAAGTGCCATCATTAAATCATCCTGATTTGATTCTGCGGGATCTCACACGAAATCAGGTTCCAATAAACCAAAAGATCTGCAATATCCGCAAATAAACGAATTGAGACAGGCAAGTGGAATGACAACAACAGATTGCAGGGTAGATAAAATTTAGACCAAATTTAATAGTAGTTGTTGTTGTTGTTATAGGGTTTAACGCCATTTTTCAGCACAAGATAGGCTATACATGGCGGCCAGTATTAATGGTGGAGGAAGAACCCTGGAAAATCCCGGGAAGAACCACCGACCCACGAGAAGCTACTGGCAGGCTTTCTCACGTACCCACGTTAGCAGAGCCTGGACTCGAACTCACGCCGACAGAGGTGAGATGGCACTGATCCGTAACGGTCAGCACTTTAGACCACTCGGCCAGTCGGGGCCCCAAATTTAATAGTACCCGTTTAGAAACTTCACTGGTACAAAGAAGTGCACTCCCAGATCAACAAGCTTATTCTACGCCTTTAAACTATTGTAGCGGAACACTCGCTCGGTTACACTGCCCCCAGTCTCGCTATCTTTAGTTCTTTAGGATAGGTCTTGTATTTGGAGTGATACCCCGCTGAATCTATCTAAAGACTGGCACTCCCGAGGGTGACAGATTTCTACCTCAGCGGGATACCGTCTTATTCCTGGCTTTTTGGTCCCCGAATCGTCGCAGGGTCGCCGACTGGTCACAAACTTGTCACAGTCTTGGTCGCCGACTGGGTCGCAGACTTGATAGCAGTCTTGGTTGCCGACTGGGTCGCAGACTTGTCGCAGGGTCGCTGACTTAGTCGCAGAGTCGCCGACTGGTCTTCCTCTGGTCGCCGACCTGTCGCAGTCACTGACTGGGTCGCTGACCTGTCGCAGTGTTGGTCGCAGTCACCGACTGGGTCTTCTTTTGGTCGCCGACTTGGTCGCAGGGCTGTCGCCGAGTCGCGTCGTTATCCGATCGAGATCGACAGAGAGAGACGAAAGTGCGAAATGATGAAAGAAGAGTTGTTCTCAGTCAAAAACGTGTATTACCGCAAGACCTCTGCATTGCTTGGACGAGCCTTGTAGCGCCGGGCTGTTGGTCGACGAAAGACCTTGTCCCTATTCTTTTCCGATTCCCTGGCCTGGCTCTCTCCTGTCCAACGTGATACAACCGAGTGTGCTTGGTCTGGCTGGGTGGTTATACTGCTACACTGCAGGGGACGTCTTCACTCTATACCGCTTCCTAGCACACCACCATAGCAGCCACAGTTGTCCCGAATATATACCCATGCGGAATCACGTGACCCAAAACTAAGACGTTAGATGGCACTACAAAGCCCTCCAAAGATTTAAAATCACAACATAAACTTTAACGAAACGAAATATTAAATAACGAAACGAAAATTGAAGTCCATGGGGTTTCCTCGTTACACTATCCTAGAAATAGGGATCTCCATAAAAATAGTTCTGCCTACTTTCTCATTGGTCAGTTTTAAAATGGTCAACACATTGTGAAAACAAATCAACTTTAGTCTCCTCAATTCTTTCATGAAATGTAAAGTTTCTAGGCTACTATTGAAAATGGACACGTTAAAATGAAGATATCTTCCATCTCTATTTAACGTATTTGTGGTTCCAATGTACATGTCGTTTATTGTGTAGTAGAAACGAACGTTGGCATGAAAACGTCTTTGTTTTTCCTATCATTGTCACAAACTGACTTAAAAATATTCCTTTCTTTGATGTATGCATTAAATAAGTTTAAATTCTTAGTATAATAAAGACATTAAAATATATTATCTGAAGCCGATTGTGCTAGAACGCTTTATCCGAAGTTCACTGTAGAACACAAACTCATGTAGGTAATATGATTGTGATAGTGGCGTAATAGTTCTCACCAGGCGAGAAGCTCGTGCACTTCTTTATACCTGTAATGGGTCTGTACAAAGCGACCGTATGCAATGTAAAACTTGCGCAGTCACAAGTACAGTTTCTATGGATAGGAGCTAAAACCTGGACATTTAGAACGGCCAGATTAACGTATGAAATTTCGTTTATTTCTGATAATAACATCGGGAAAAGTGTTGCAACTGGGAATTATACTACTGGGAGGTAAAGTTTTTCTTTTCTTCTTTTTTTTTTTTACATAGAATAGGAGTGGTGTTTTGAGGATTCTATTTTATTCATTACAACTCATTTTAGTAGGTTGTTTTCACTACTTACATATTTGTGAGTACAAGTCATTGTTTATAATCTACCGACTAATATGTTTGTCAAATATATTGATTGTAATTCATATGCAACGCTTGAACATTGAATATACTATGCTTGTATGTTGTAATATACTTGTATAGGCCAGCTGCAACGTAAATATTTCCTATTTTCATTGTCTTGCATTGATACAATGTTGGGTTTGTTTTTATTTAGTGTAGAGATGAAAGTAAATGTAGACGTGACATAAAGAGCACTGGAATAGAACAGAGCACAATGGCACTGTATACAAGTCACTCTATGTAAAGTACACATTAACCCAATAAAATGACTCAAAACGACTTTCGTTTTGTAGCCGCTTCCAACCCTGGAGAGACAAGGCCGGGTTGAGATTGCTAACGGAAGATTGTGCTACCCAGGGAATCCTGCCATAACGGCGGACAAACCTTGACGTCATAAGAACGTCGGGACACGGGAGCACCAATCATAAAAATTACCCTATAATTCACTACAGTGGAGAAGTCATGGGTAGGCGCACCTACACAATGAAGGAGCCATTGAAAGGTGTACCTATGCAATAAAGAAGCCATTGGAAGGCGTATATAATCAATGAATGATTCAGTGCGGAAATACCAGTGAACATACAGAGCTCTTTAAGAACTTTAAGAATAGACAATAAGTAAGAACGGTTCAACTGCAGTTGTTTTGTTACTATTGTTCAATATCTTTTTCTATTCATCTATTTAAATCATTAATTTTTGGTGCGTATTGTCTCTATAGTCTCCATAAATGGCGTTCTAATTATCCATTCGTCCATTCTGTGACAATCATTGATCACTCTTAATATTCGTATCGGTAAGGAGTAAGTATGCTTTAGAGAAAATGTATCTAGATGAATGGTAGTTATTGTTTAAACTCCAAGGCATGATTTATCAATTTTATCAAAGAATCAAAAATACCTCGACAATGGAGGGGAATCGGTCTGGAAGATGCTCAGCGGTCTAGGGATTACAGGGATAAAACTCAAAAGGTGACGGTTCAAGCATTGGGCAAAGCTTAAAGAGCATCCAGCTGTCAATGGATGAAGAATGAGTACAAGAGCTGGCTGCCTACAACCGACAGGAAGTCAATGATCAACAGTGCCGCTCCGCCATCAGGAGGATCTTCATGGATACGGGGAGAAACACCACGTGATTATGATTCAACCTGGCGATGTAGATGGTGTAGCAGTAGATACTCTTTATGAAAATCTATTGTACACCTATCAATGTTTTACTCGAACAAACGAAACGAAACACCTTTTTTTTCCCAAACCCGGATCACAATCCATATATCGGTTTTCTCTTATCTGGGCTTCATTTCTTTTCTTGCATATGTGCAATGATTGTTCTTACATCTGTAATGTATGTTTTTGCCTCATACTACCTGTCTGCAATTCTTTTCGTCCACCCTTGTGCATTCGCTTTGGGTTTTTTTTTTAAAATCTCTTTCTGAATAATGAATGAGAGGCGTCGATTAATTCTGAATGTAAGCATTGCAAACGGAATGGTATTTACAAGCAAACTGAGCAGTGTGCGTGCTGTTACGTATCGGCTCGTTTAAAGTAACATAAAGAAAAGAGTGACAACAAGCTTTGTAAATTTTAACAAAAATAATTTATTTCCCTAGAAAACACGGTGAAAAGCTAAAAGTATGAAACAAGACTTACGATTTACGAAGAAGATCCAAAAATTTGTCCTAAAATTGTGAAAAACACATACGTCCTGTGAATAAACAGTTCTAATTGAAGTAGTCTGAATCTCAATTCCGTTCCAAGATGGCGGATGATGACGTCAGATGAAGGTTTTACACAAGTGTCCAGAATTTTCACTGTGAATCGCAATTTGTACTGTTCTGTTCCAATTTAATATTAATTTCAGCAAATGTCTTTGTCCAAAGCCAGTTGTGTAGTTCTCCAGGGAAAATATTTAAAAGGTAGACGAAGTACAGCTATCATCAATAACAAAACACATGTTGTTCTACAAATGTACGAACGAACAACTCTTTCCAGCACAAAAGAATACCCTCCTCTTAAGGTATTTAGAAACTCTATAAGATGTTACAATGTAACTCCCTCTAAGATGTTAACATATGACTCTAGACTAGTTCGTAGGTACCTGAGTATTTTAAAGCAAACTAATACGTCATTTCATGTACAAGCACAAAGAAATCATGGCGATTTCAAAATATCGCCAACGTAGTATAGAATGTCAACAAGTATTATTAGAACTGACCGTGGTCACAACCAATCATTTACATAGCTATTTCGGACTGTTTACTTAATTCGACAAAACCGTCATGCAAAAATCGTGCTTACGCGAGTCACATTTACGTTCTAAATAAACACGATGTTTCTAACAAAATATCAGACCCTGCGAACATAATCATCATCATAATAATAATTATATTAAATGATATAAAAATGAAATAAAAATGAAATAAAAAGAATTAGAAACAATTCAAATTTTAACACATGTAATTTAACTACAGGGTCGTAACAGTGCTGATAACCGCATTGAATTGTGTGTATTTGTACAAAATGCAGTTTTTTATTTTACAGGGTGAAATTCCCTCATAATTTATGTATTATGCTACAAAGTCACTTACTGCATAATAAACACATACTATTCGCGTGCGCCAGAGTCTAGTCACGAAATATCATAAGGTAATATTTATTTTCTCTCGCGCCTAATTTTCCTTACGGATTCCATGTCAGTCTCGTATCAATATTCTTTTTATTTTATTCATTTCTTAAAACATTATTGTCAACGTGGCATCCAAGAAAGTGACACTGTTAGAAGCATGTGAAGTTAAAATTTTCAAGATTTAAAAATGAGTAAATAATGTAGGTACAAATTACCTATTCAGGCCTCAGAGTTCATTTTTAAGTATATTCCTTAATAAGAACGTTTAGAAGGTGATGCATTTTCCTTATCAATATATTCACTGCTCACTTCAGTTTTGTTTATATTTAGTCACGAGTCATTTGTCATTCAGCCATGTTTTCTTTCCGTTTATTCACGTATCATTTTGCCATTCAGTGATTTCATTTATATTTACTTAGTCACAAGTCATTTGTTTTGTACGTACTTAAAGCATTTGTATGTCATAAAGCATTTTCGATGCATTTGCCAATCAGTCTTGTTTTGTTTATTTTTAGTGACTATTCAATTTGTCATTTAAGTCGTTTGTTGTGCATTATTTAATTACGGATTAGTTAACCATAAGTGATATATTTACATGTATTTAATCACAATTTATTTTAATATTCAGTCGTGTTATATCTGTCAAAATAACACCTGGTACCGTCGAATCGACGTCAAAATAAACACTTGGTACCGTCTTGTCAATGGAAAATAATCACTTGGTACAGTCGAATTTACGTAAAATTGATTTAGTACAGCCAAATCTATGGAAAATTAACACATAGTTCAACTGAATCTATGGAAAGTTAACATAGTACAGTCGGATCTATGGAAAATTAACACTTAATACAGTTGAGTCAATGTAAATATCTTCTTTGAGTGATCTAACCTAATCAATTAACTCCTATCAAGCAACATCATCCGAGATAGTTTTCTTACTTGTTTTCATGTTTACAATATATTTGTTTGTGTTTTAATTTGTCTTAATATATCGTTTCACTGCTCAAACACAAAATGTGTGCGTTAAAATAAATTACACTATTTGGTGATCACAAATATACAACTTGCTTTTTCTATTCGACGTAAATATTTTCCATAAAAAACGCAACATAAACGCATACACGCTGCACACACTGAATGACCGCGAAAAAAATGTCGAATGTGAATGACATCCCTTTAAAGGACAAATTTTGGAAGTATAACGTTCTTGAAGGTAGAAGAAACCGGAACCCAGACGAAAGAAAACCAATGAACTTGAACGTGTGACCACGCATCACTGCATGTGCCAGAACCAGGGATAGATTCCAAGGCCTCAGATACAAGCGAACTTGTTACTACAACGTGATACAAGTATGTCTTCCCAATTAATACCCCATTCGATGCGTATTTTAAAAGTGATAACTAGACGAACGGAATTCGGTTACTTGGACTATATTCAGATGTACCTGATGCATTTCGGCAGCTTGCCAAGAGTCTTCGTTTTGGACTATTAGTGGACTGCATTTTAATGCGGCAAATAAAAAGAATAGAATACATTTAAGAGATAATGTAGACTGCCTTCAGTTGGTCTGAATAGGAAGAGCCCCTGATACGTATAGTGTTTACATTTAAGAACTAATTCCTATAGATGATCGCTCGTTTTACTCAACCACTCTACCTCAGGATCAACACTACCCCAACCATCATAACTTCCGGTCATTGTTTGTACTTTAGACTTTCGTGACACCCAACGGAAACGGATGACGTTTATATGATTAAAAGTCAAATCGCTTACCTGGGGTTAAGATATTCGTACGTCTCTCTCCTAACCGTGTTGCCTCGCTAAGTAATTAATAATACACATGAAGAAACTTTCTTACACAGAAGTTACATTGTTCACATACATATATTTACCTGGGCCAGTATCATTGTCTCGACTAGCATGCAGAAAGCAGCTTTAGGTCTTCCTGGTTCATCTCTTACAAACCGCATCGCATAAGCAAGGTAACTATCTTGGTTTTATGAAATTCGATCACTCAACCGTATTCAAATGAATCAAGCCATACATAGCCTATCATTAACAATGTAATGGTGGCTTAAGTATTGGGTCAACTAAGAGGGTGGGTATTTCAGGGTTGAGTTTTGTGGATTTGAGCCTTACTAGTTTAGCTGTTATTTTGTTTATAATTTTATTGATTTATGTGAGCTATGTTATAGACGCCAGCCCCTCCTTCTTGTCCCCTGAATCCCATCCACCCCATCCACAGTTGGTCTAGATCTGTTTACGACTGGTTCTGGAAGGTGCTATATTCCTCCTTCTGACCCCATCCGCGTCACGTCGACCTTTTCCTTCTTTCATCTCTAAGTATCACTATTCAAAATGACGCAGCCTACCCAAACTATTCAACTTAAGTCTAATAAAGATGTCGGCAGGAAAGCAGTATTATTTTTACGTTGAAATTCGTTATCACTACTTCCACTAAATCGTGTGGATAAATGCTCACATCACAGTCGTGCTTCACACTCATCCACCCACCTCAAGAACCGCTCCGGTGGCAGAGGTGGTTAGAGTGTCCACCTTGGGTGCGGGAAGTCGCGGTTTCGATCCCCGGGTCATATCAAACACTTATAAAAATGGTACTTGCAGCTGCCTCGCTAGGCGCTCAGCATTCGAGGTTAGTGGACTGGTCGGCCTGGTGTTAGGATAATGTGACGGTGTGGGATGTGAAGGTACATGACTGCGGCACGATGCCCTAGTGCTACACAGCACTATAAACTGACACACTACAGACATCGTAGCGATATTACTCAAATTGTTAGAGCCGTTAAAAATCCCAACACACACACACACACACACACACACACACACACACACACACACACACACACACACACACACACACGTCTGGAGGAAAGTAGCATTGTTCCCACGTTGTTCTACGCAATACATCATACATATGTTTATAAGTTCTCACACAGCCTGATGCTCCGCCCCACAGCCTGGAACAAACAGCTTTATTACCATGCTATTATGTCATCACTAATCCCCTATACGTATGTGCGTAAGTGCTTACACGACACAATCAGGCTCCGCTCCCAGGTCGTGGATCAAACAGTCAAAACTGTTATGAATATCTACATAACGATCCCCAACCATACGCAAAGTATAATATGTCTTGCATCGTGTAAGATGAATTAGTAGTAGAGAAAATGGAGGTTTCTGGCTCAGAGACCCATTTCTCTAAATGGTTCTGGTTCAGAGACCCCCACCAATCGCTATAAAAAATGACCACATCCCAAAAGAAATAGGTTTCTGCCTCAGATACCTCTATCTTGGATGACCTCATCTCATCCAAACAAAATATAAGAAAACATTTTTTTAGACTACCCCGACCCCTTTCCAGAAGGACCACCATCAGGTTAGCGGCAAAGCCGATTTTCTTTCTAAAGTTTAGACGAAATTTCATACCCTATCGTCACCATACTTTATCTGATAATTATTTTCATACCTGCTAACTCTCTTGGTAGAATCTCTGTTAACATACCGTCAATAATACGAAAATCGCTTATTAAATCGTCCATATCATATTTTACACCTCGCAAATAAGATCGTATCTGATCAACTAATTTTTTTATAAGTGATACTTGCTGTTTTACAAACATTTTTCTTTTGTCTCAAGTCGAGACTCAATTTTTTACACGCTGTTGCAAGAGAAACACCAACACCTGATACTTTTAACAAAAACGGGTCTAATTATGTTCCACTTCAGATTATACCAGAGCCAGTCATTATCAGCGGTAAATACGATATTAACCGAAGTATTTTGCTATAGTATTTGTAACAGTGTTTTACACACCAAAGGTTTTTATGATAAAATTTGTAATATTGCATTAGTGTGTCCAGATTTTGTTTTGGAATTCCTCTGAAATATGGTTGAAGCCGATGATCTGTTTTTTCATTATACAGTATTTGTTTACAATTTTTATACAATATTAAAAATTCTAGTACCAACAATCAAATCAAGAAACTCACGGAACTTATCATTGTTAGGATCAGCTATAAAATCTCTATACATGTCATAAACATCTGATGAAGTATCCCCATATCGTTTATCTGTTAATACCTCATTTTGCTTTAACCAACTGTAGGAATCAAACGTGGCTTCTACTTCACGTTCAGACAAATCTTTTTTATTTACCAAACTACCATATTCTCTTTCTGTAAGATCAATAAACGCGAGTACCATGCTTATTTGATCCAACGTAAAATTTTGAGAACAAGATGTTGTCTGATAATTACGTATGCGACCAAAAAATTTTTTAGCATTAATTTTCGGAGTCTGTCTCGTTCAATTGTGAGAAGACCAATAACAGAAGCTACTTTTAACTTTACTTTTACGTATGGTTTCGTGAGTATATTCTCGATTTCATTGTAATAATTTCGTAATGACAATGGTCTAGAGCGTTGGAGCGATGGAAATGGAATACCAGATTCTTCACCAATGTCATAGTAAGAATCAATATTTTCTTCCAAGTTTGTTTGTTTCACTTCTTCAAAAAAAAACGTTTCTCGCTCAACATCATTGATTATCAATTTCATCTTCAAGATTTTTGATTATCTCTAGAGATTCGTTAACAGTAATCGGATCAAATTCATGTTTTTCACGTATCTTTGGTAACATTGCGTTCGAGTACGCTCTGATTATTAACGTTGTGTCCACTGTTATACTAGCGATTTCAACCAGGGTTTGTTTGTCGTGGTAGTACATACCGAGATGCTTAAAAATTTCTCATTTTGAAAAACTATCGTATAACTTTTGCTTCTTTTTATTTCTATTATTTTAGATTCCGCAAGTTTGTCAAGACGACTTTGATTGTCGTTTATTCGTTTTTATTCCTGAGCTCTTCCACTATAAGCTCATACTTTAATCTGATTTGATTGAATTATTGTATCAATATTTTCCTTGATGAGCTCAAGCAATATTTTTTCAATAGGATTTCAACCTTTTTTGTTCTTCTAGACAATCAAGAAGATGACAGTATCTGTTTATAATATCAAAATTTCTTATTGCTTCTCACAGTTGTGGTCCTGGCATACACCTAACGCGAACAAAATTACTTATTCCTTCTGATATTTGAATATTTAAATCTTTAATATTAATATCTTTCATACATTGGATTCTCTTTCAAGCTTGTGATTCGTCACTAACCTATTTCACGAACATTTTCTTCGCGGTTAAAAGTATAATCATAAAATTCTCTTGCGACGGTTATAATTGCTGGTTCACACATTATTTTACAACATTAGATTAAATTTGATCATCGAGTGTGTATATTTGAAATGGTGTCAATCTTAGAAACGGACTTTCAGCTTGGACACCATAAATTCAAAAATACAAGTACTTGTTAATAGTATTCTCAGTTGGAATTGTAAAATATTGAGTTTTTGAAATATATATGTTTGCTGTACTATACAATATTGCCACATCAATATCATCGTTTGATCCTTCAGATCGCCAATCATGAATAATCCCTACAATAGGGTCTAATAGGCAGCGCAAATGAAAATGCCAAATAGCAACTGCAACAGGACATTTGATTTTGATCCAAAAGTTTTTATCTTCCACGTTAGTTGTCCATTCTTGTCCATAATGAACAGCGAAAGCGTGATGAGGATAATTTTCAGGATAATATGATGATGCGCTTACCTCAAACCAGTTCGGTTATCACATGCTTTAAAAGGTGTTGGAATATACCCAACATTGTTTTTGGCTCGTCTTACACCACTAGATAGACTACCAATATATGCTTTATTTGTTAGATTGTTTGGGTTAACTGGAACATATGTTGTTGTTGTGATTTTGTTGGTTCTCATATTTATATTGCCTGACATTGGTCCACAGGATTGTCTTGAATACGGGGCGAGTGCTCCTTTTAACTGCGCATAACTAATAGCACCAGTATCATCAGCTGGAGGTGAGGTTATCGATAATCCAGTTACTTTGGAGTTATTGCTTATTATCCGGATATCAGTTATTGTGTCGCCGGTCTTATTAATCTTGTTATCGTCAACAAATTTTAATTGAGCATAACTCACCGCTTGTGTATTATCAATATTTGTTGGTGGATACGTGGTTTCCAACCCAATAATGTTTTTACTTGACATATTAATATTACCGGTAACAGTTCCACCAGCTTTATCAAGCTAATTGCCATCCGCATACTTTAACTGTAAAAACTCACCGCTTGAGTTTGATTTAAGTTTGCTGACGGATATGCTGTCTCCAAGTTTATTTTTTTTTCCCAGACACATCCAAGTTACCGCTAAACGTTCCTCCTGTTAATGATAGTTTATTATTGTCTATCGTTCTTAATTGTGAGTAACTTACCGCTTGAGCAAGATCAACCTTTGGTGGCGGATAATCTACTTCTAAACCAAGTACTCGCTGATTTGACATTAATAAATTGCCTGTCATTGTGTCACCTGTTTTGTTGACGAACGATGATTTATCAGTTATTATTGGCTCGTAGGCAGAAGTGAATCCTGTGAGCGTTGTTCCAAATTTCGTGTAATAGGGTATATTATGGAAATTATGACATAAAATTATGCATAACATAAAATTATATAACAAAAATGTCAAAGTCGTCGACGACAAAAAAGCATTCGATATTAAAGTTTGATACCGAACGATTAATCAAGCATAAACATAATAACGAACTTCCAGTTTCCCATTATCTTATCCTTTTTTGTACAGGATTTGGTAAAAATAAATTTGTTATTGAATCTTTTGCTTAACGATAATTTTAACTACTACAGAGTTTACATCTATGCTATTAATCCACAGCAGGACAAATATGAGTTATTGAGCGAATATAACGATGAACTTTGTGATAAACTTGGCGCTGGCGATGATATATTTTTGATAAAACAACCGGAAGATCTAAATCCCTCGATGAACTTGATTCGTCCGAGCATAAAATAATTGTGTTTGACGAAATACCGCTAAACAACGAGGAAATGAACAAGATTAAATCATACTTTTCGTTGTCACGTAACGAAAGATGCAATTCAATTATCTTGCGCTGTGGTTTTATAACGTCGACACATTTTTTAGGAGAAATACGGGTTGTTTTAAACTGTTTCCTGGACTCGATATGTTGATGTCAGAATATTGCGAAAGAGCAGTGCGGTGACAAAAGATAAATTTATTGAACTATATCATCAAGCAACACAAGACAAATATAATTTATTTTTATTTGATAAACTAGCGAGTGATCCAGCTTAAATGTTTCATTGCTGTATTGACGAATTTATCTAGGTGAATTTTGTGAAACATACAAGAAATAACGAATGGATTATCATCAAAAAGTTGAATTACTAAGGAAATTTGTTGCATCCCACGCTGCTGCTAAGAAAAGGCATGAGGAAGCACGTCGAGGTCAAGTTCAAGCGGAAGAGGCAACCGCCAGGATTTATATGATAGTTACTGAATCGTTACTTGGCAAACAACCAAAAATATGATCATTATCTCCAGAGGAACTAAAAAAATACAAGAAAAAGGTTTGTTATGTTTAATAGGAGAAAGAACAAAGGAAATGTCAAAACAAGAACTAGAAACATTGTAGAGGAGCTTGTGAGAAACGTTGCTGATCCTGCTGGAAGACAATCTGAATTGGACAGATTAATAAACAACCCTCTTGAGCTTCAACGAGCAATAGCAGCATCAACAATTAATCCTGTTGAGTTTTAAGGAGGCTAATAGAGGAATTATCAAAACAAACTAAAGAATTATCCGAGCAACACAAATTGTTTCATGAGGCCGTTGTGACGGAAATGCCTATTGAAAAACAGATAAAATTTATAGGAAAATGGCTTATTGGGGAATAGATTATGATTCTGAAGTTAAAGGATTTGTCAAAATTTATTTGTTTGTTGATAAACTTGATGCTCTTGATAACATTCGAACATGGTCACAGGAAGATTACGATAAACTAACGAAAATTTTAGATAAGTAATGATAAAAGCTTATAAAGCTGAAGAAGATCGTAAAATGTCTTATGAAAATAGTTTGGATGAAGAGATGATGGAATTGACAGACCTAGTGAGAGATGGAGTTATTGCTGGTGTTTTAGATGATACAGCGAAACAATACAGAACTAGAAAAAAAGAATATCACAAAAGTTGGAATTCCAAGAGAGTTTGATCAAAGCGATAATAAACGAGATAAAAGGTTACCGGAGGATAAAACAAAAAGTGGATTTGGAGTTAAAGTTTTTACATCAAACGCTGAAATGGTTGCTAGACTTATGTTGTTGATATCGTCAAAAGAAGCTGTAAATGAAAGCTCGGAAATCGACAACGAAATTGCAGACCTACTAGATCATCTTCGATCGAACCGGTCAATAACATCGACCGAGTACGAAATTTTACACAACGATCTTATCGCGTAAAAATAATTTAACAAACTTGATATAATCAAGGATAATTGCTACTCGATTCATCGCAAACAACGAGTTACAGCGCAAACGTTTCCGTCTACTATAATCCGCCAATTGAGCTGGACCCTAATAAGCAATATGAAATTGGGTTAATTTCTGCTACAATATGGCATTCTATGGCAAATGTAAAAACAAACCTCAACGACGACTTTACGTTTAATCCTGGATCGTGGGTATCAGTTAAAATACCACAAGGCGCGTGTAAAGTAACTGATCTTAAAAGGATTAAAGAACTTGTAACGAAAAACAGCGGTAACGGCGTCGCAGACAATTTTGAGTTAATGCCAAACTATAATACGCTACGAGCTAGAATAACATTAAAAATTAATTTATTAATGGATTTTTCACAAGTATTGCATCGTTGCTAGGATTTAATCACCAACAATAAGGCAGTGTTACAGAACAAAGTATCTCATATGATGGAGATTTACCTGTTAACATAACAGGGGTAAATACAATTTTAATCAATTGCTCTAATGCATCAGGATCTTATTCAGTGTTAGGAAGCCAAGGTCAAACTATCAATAGTTTTTCACCAGATGTTCCTCCAGGATCGCTAATGCAAATTACTCTTCGACAAATAATATACCATCCGATTAATCCTGAAAATCTAATAACAAACGTAACAATGCAACTAACAGATCAATCTGGGCGACAAATAGATCTTGACAATAAAATTGTCACGTATTACTTAAACCTACGCGCGACGACATAGTCGTTGTAAAAATTAATTTTGTAGCCTATATTTTAATAACAAGATGAGACGAAAGAAAAATTAGCGAAGAATATTTCTAGGTGGATTATTGGGAAATATATTTACAAGCATTGCATCGAGTGCGCCTGGAATAGAGCGTACAATAGCACCAATGAAATTGACGCAGGTAAAGCTTTCGCGACGGGAGCTGCATCTGCAGCTGGAACCGCAGTTGATCAAAACATCGCCGACAAAATTAAAGGCACGACGCCTACCGCTTTACCAACGACGCCAACCGAATCGGAAATAAAACAGGCAATATCAGATATTGCACCAACAAAAGAAACAAGACAAGCCATGGTTGCTACGACAAAAAAGATTACTATCACCACGCGGTGATGAGGCAGTACGTAAGCTTGTGAATAAAACCAGATGAAAAATAGATCTACCTCAAATTTAGTAATTTTGTGTAGCGATTATAAAATAAAAATGTCCGTCAAAATTATCTTGATCTTGGTGAGCAATATGATGTCGACAAAACAACAACAGAATCTGAGTATATCCAATATATCTCGATGAAAACTCAGACGAACCAAATAAAGCTGGAGAGAGTATATTTAACACACGTGACGAAGACATGCTTTTACTGCCGCATAAGGCGATGCTGAAGGTTCGTGGTAGAATATTAACATCACCTGATGGTAATATTGCAGCTGGAGCAGAAATTGCGCTTCTAAACAATGATTGAAGTTTGTTTAAAAGTACACGATATCAACTAGCAAATCAAACCGTAGAGGATATTTATAATTGGTTACCGGTTGCAAGTACAATATTAAATATTGTTTCGTTCGGCGGTGATTATTCGAAATCAATCGCAACAAATAAGATGTAGTTCAAGGACACATGATTAGAACAAGCAATTAAAAGTGAATTTATTTTATGTGGTGCTTTTGCACACGGCGTTGACGCTGCTGCAGATTTAGTAATTGTTAGAAATTTTCTTATAGCGAATGCTGGAAGCCTTGGCATAGACGCATCAGTTGCCGTTGCACACGCAGACGAAACAAGAGCTTCGTTGACAGAAGCATGTAACAACTTTAGCATAATACCACCAGGTGCAGCTGATGATGGAGTGCTATCTTAAATTTAGTGAACAAGTCTTATAGATATACGTAACGCAAGATATAACGAGGGATATGTCAGACGAAAATCACTCAATGCTGGATCACGACAAATAACAAAGATGTTCCCGTTGAGTTCAATATTTGGATTTTGCCACGACTACCATAAAGTATTTCGAGGGTTGAAACATACTCTAATTTTAGATCTAGCAGATCTATTCGTGTTGGTGGAGCTGATGCAAAATTTGTGATTACAAAATTAGCGCTTTGGATGCCTCGAGTTGTTCCATCATTGGAAAAGTCGTTGGAAATTAATGCAATGTTGAAAATATATACAACGAAGATATATTTTATCCAGCATAAAATTTATCACACAACTGTCCCAAACACAACAGATTATACATGGCATATTACAGCAACTCGAAGCGAACAATTACCAAGACAAATATATATCGTTTTTTAACAAACAGGTCGACTTGGTAGCCAGCTACAAAATAACGTCGTCTTCGATAACGCTAAAGTTAGAAGAATATTTGTCAGGATAAACTCTAAACAATACCCAGAACGAGCAATCGAATGTGATTTTAAAGCCCGCGCTGGTAAGAACGTTACGTAGGCGTATATGAACCTTATGGAAGCGATGCAAAAATATCAGGACGCCTGCAGCGGATCACAGATTAATGTTGAAGAATTTCGTACGTTTTATCCCATATTTTCATCTGACGTATAAAATTCTCCGATCGATATGTTAATTCAAGAGCGGAAATAGAAGTAACTTGGACTCTTGAAGAAGTTCCAGGAAATCCGTTTAACATGTTTGCGCTTGTTTGTAGCGATCGATTCTTAACAATCGACGGAGTCAAAGGACGAATGACGTTACAAAGTTTAATCTAACAAAATTGATATAATACGATAACGAAAACCGAGTACACAACAAGAGAAATATCCCTAATGCAAGGACAAGTTAAACAATTATCAGCAGCGGTTGCTACACATCATTCTGTTTCTTTGATGATATCTCCAACGACGTTGACAATAACGATAAAGTCGCCAAAAACAGTTGTTAAAATAATGTTGACGCAACAGCAGATTGATAAACTTGATAGCAAAAAATTTTTAGGAAAACCTTTTGTTCTTAAATTATCTGTTGCACAAATAACGGCTATGTCAAAGCACGGTGGATTTCTTGGACCAGCACTTTCTGTGGTAGCTAAAACTGTTCTAACAAAACTTTTACCAATCCTCGGATCACTAGGAGTAACAGCAGCGTCAGGGGCAATATCAGAAACGACTCAAAAGACGGTATCTGGGCGCGGTATCAAACAAATCTATCGTTGACATCAGCTTCGCTGACGTTGATGCAGTTTTATGTAACAATAATAATATAATGCCAGCTAGAAAAACGAGATCGTCAGCGACTAAAAAAGAGAACGACAAAACGTCCTCGGTCAACAAAGCAAGATGGATTTCTTCCTGTCGCCCCGCTCATGGCGGGATTAGCGGGAAGCCTACTTCCAAATCTACTAGGAATCGGACGCGGAATGACATTACCGGGAACAAGACGCCGTTAACCAATTTCGATATACTTGAAAAAATAAATTTCAACGATAAAATTGATAAATTTCACGGAGTATTTTCCAAAGATGAACTTGATGACGTACCAGGAGGTGGTTCGTGTATCATAAACATACAAAGCTTCAATGATGGATCTGGAACACTTTGGGTAGCTGTCTACGATAACAATTATTTTGATTCGTTTGGAATTCCTCCGAGTGATCTTATAAAAAAATATATTTTTACAATATTTTAAAAAAAATAAAATATTCGTCTAATCAATTACAGTCTGTTGGAATATCAGCTTGTGGTTATTATTGTATCGTTTATCAAACAAATGTCAAAAGATCCTAATTTTTTAAAATTTGTTTTGCAATTTGATAGGCGTCCAAGCAAAAACAACGACAATATAACAATGAATTGCTCACAATAAATTTTGTTTGACAATAGAATATAACGAGCGATAACACAGCCATCGGAAACGATAACATATTGCCTTAAATGCAAAATTAATGCTCCTAACAAAGACGAAAAAGTGGAAAAAACGAAGAATAACAGAACGATGTTAAAATATATTTGTACTGTTTGCTGCAGAAGAAAAAGTAGATTTATTTCTTAGCAGCTTTACCATTGACCCAGATGTTGACATCACCGATGACGACTCCGCAACAACTTTCGTTGTCGGGGTCTGGCGTAGATAGAGTTCTTTTAGTCGATGATTAAAGTAATAATAAATCGAAGATGCAATTGTGATTGTGATAAAGATCTTTGTATCGAACAAGATAAAATTGTTACCTATACTGTAATCGTCGTGAGGTAATTTGCTCTGGAATTGATATACACACACCCCTGCGGGTCCGGGGTTGTAGAATAGGCCGACGTGCCTCGCTACGTATCGTAAGAGGCGACCAAGTAGAGGCAACCTGTTTGCCATGGATTGCGACCCGTGTCGGGGGAGGAAAGGATCCTGGTAGTTGAGCAGAGGCTTTCCGATGCAATACACTACTTTGGCCTCTACTTCTTCTAGACGGGTGGTCGGGATGGGCCCGGTCTCGACAAATCGGCTGGTGACGCCGAGCCCTAGGAGGTCTTTATTTACTCGCTTACTTTCTTTATCTTTCTCCTTGTATCTCTCTTGATACCACCCTTGCCCATTTAACTGTCCCTTTCCTAAGTCTTAGAAGACTTCCTAGATGGCGGTGGCTTAAAGGGTCAATCGGGAGGTAATTTTACTGACTGAGTATAACACCTGTGTATTCCTGGCACTTGAAAAGTGTCCCCTTCTTGGGCTCCATGGCGGATGGGGAGCACGGGTGCTGAAGTCTTTCAAAAACAAAAATGAAAAATTCCAAAACAAAATCAAAACATAAGATCGAAACCAATATCTGACTCGGAAGAAGAACCATGCAGTGTGGAGTCATTCCCACGCTTCATGGTTATACAAGCAAAAGATGCCTCAAAACCGCTTAGTGCACTCTCTCCCTTTGTAATTGAAACAACAATAACGGGAATGATCGGTACACCAAAAAGCGTCAAAAAGTTGAAAACGGGGTGCCTTCTTGTTGAATGAGAACGACGTAGTCAAGTGAAAAACATCAAGAAAATAAAAACATTCTTCGACATTCCAGTCTCATCGTTTGCTCACACAACACTCAATACATCCAAAAGCGTCATTCGTTGTCGAGACTGGGCTGGAGTCAGCGACACAGATATCATTGAAGGGATGAAAAACGAAGGTGTCACTGCAGTTCGTAGAATACGTATCAAACGTAACAACAATCTGCAGGACACCAACACTATTATTCTCACCTTCAATAAACCAATAGTACCCAGAGTGGTCAAAGTTGGACTTTTGCAAGTGAAGGTTGATGTATATATTCCAAACCCACTTCGATGCTATAAGTGTCAAAAATATGGCCATCATGAAGACCGCTGCTGAAGAAGCCAAATATGTGGCCGATGCGGAGACCATTCTGACCAGGAAGCTGAGTGTAGAGCAACTCCGCATTGTGTCAACTGTGGAAAGGAGCACCACGCCAAGTCCAAGGGTTGTGATACCTGGAAACAGGAAAAGGAAATACAGAGGGTTAAATACACATTCAACATTCCCTGTCCTGAGGCCAGAAAGCTTGTACAGGCAATAATATCTCTTCCTGGCCCATCCTTCTCCACTGTAGTGAAGAACAATCCCAAAGCAACGAAGGACGCTTAAACGCAGACAGATGCACCCGAGTCAACATCAAGCACTAACACCCCTTCCCCCATTACCAAGCACAAAAAAAACACGGCATCTACCCAAACAACTTTTAATAATAGCCAGTCACCGAAGTCACCAAAGAATAAAAACAGATCTCAAGGAAATAGACAGCAAAAGGGGTCAGATGACCCCAGCAAACTCTATAACAGGTTTGGGGACATTGCGAGCATGGATGCAGAAGATACTGCTCCATGTTCTCAAAGTAGCTCCAGACCTAACAAAAAAAAATCGTCCCCGTACTTCATCCATAGAAATAACCAAACAGATTCTCTCCGCGAAAAGTCTAACCTAGCTCCAAAATCTCCACTCTAATCTTATAATGAAGAACACCATCATACAATGGAACTGTCGAGGACTTAGAGCCAATTACAATGATATTCTTCTGCTTTTAAATGAATATAATCCTACAATACTATGTTTTCAGGAAGCTTTTTTAAAAGATACGGACAACATCACACTTAAAAACTACTCCCTGTTTAACACCTACTTATAGAACGTTGACAGGGCCTCAGGAGTGGTTTCTATTGCAGAGAACAATAGAGCCCCACATAGCGTCATCCCTTTAAACACAAATTTGCAAGCCACTGATGGGAGTGTCACTCTACATCGAGTGATTACATTTTGTTCTATTTACATACCACCAAACACCAACTTATTACCAAATGAATTAGACACGCTTGTTCAACAACGTCCCGCGCCATTTGTTTTACTCGGTGATTTTAATACCCATAACATTTGATGGGGATCAAATTACATAAGAGTCAGGGGCAAAAAGGTTGAAGATCTTATTACTAGACACGACTTGTGTCTATTTAATACCAAATCTCCGACGTACTTGCACCCATGAATGGGTACATATAGATGTATCGACTTGACAATTTGTTCTCCTTCACTACTTTTGGATTATAATTGGAAGGTCGCTGATGACCTTCACAGCAGTGATCACTTTCCAATCTCTCTTAAGAACGCCAACGTTACAACTGATGACACTATTCCACAGTGGAATTTAAAGAAGGCTGACTGGGCCAAATTTGAAACACTTTGTACAGCTAGACTTAACAGGAATACCGTCCTAAACGACAATGATCCCATTCGACAATTTACATCCGTCTTAATTGAGATTGCAGAAGAATCCATTCCTAAGTCCTCACCGAATTGTAAAAGAACCCAAAACCCGTGGTTCACTAAAGAATGTAAAGAAGCCATTAGACAACGCCGAGAAGCACTGAAAAAAATTTAATAATCGTCCAACGCCCGAACATTTAACTCAGTACCGTATTATTCGGGCCAAAGCTCGCCGCACGATTAAAGAAAGTAAAAGAGCATCATGGAAAAATATGTTTCAACTTTAAACTCTCGTTCCTCTATAAAGAAAGCTTGGGACACGATCCGCAAAATAAATGGAAAGGGACAATACAATTCTTTCCGACATCTGAAGCTAAATAGCAACAATTTCAATACCAAACATTAAATAGCTAATGTACTTGCTGATTGTTTCTCCAAAAATTCCTCATCGTCTAATTATTCAGAAGCATTCCGAAGATTAAAAGCTCAAAAAGAAAAAACACGGTTGAAATTCACATCGAATAACTCAGAGAACTATAACCAACCGTTTTCAATGTCGGAGCTTATGGAATCCTTGAATAAGTCCCATGATACATTCGCTGGGCCTGACGATATACATTATCAGTTTTTGAAACACCTTCCAGAACCATCCTTAACGGTTCTTCTGGAAATCTTCAATGATTTATGTATTACTGGTAATGTACCAAATATTTGGAAAGAAGCAACAGTAATACCAATTTTAAAACCAGGCAAAGATAGTGCAGATCCTACCAACTATAGACCCATATCATTAACTAGCTGCGTATGCAAAACAATGGAACGAATGATCAATTTTCTTCACGATCTGGGTCTAAAAGGCCGACTGCCCTCTTTCATATCAAACTTCCTCTCAGACAGGGAATTCAAGGTACCAGTGGGTTCCACCCTGTCTGATATGCACGATCAAGAGATGGGTGTGCCCCAGGGCAGTATTTTATCGGTGACGCTTTTCAACATAAAAATTGATAGCATCACCAAGTGTCTGACTCCTGGTGTGGATTGCTCCCTATACGTTGATGACTTCTTAATATGTTGCCGATCCAAGCACATGCATACAATTGAAAGACAACTACAGCAAAATATCAACAAGATTCAAAATTGGGCCAATACTAACGGTTTTAAATTCTCGAAATCAAAAACTGTATGCATGCATTTCTGTCAGTTACGAAGACATCATGATGAACCTAAACTCACGCTGGACGGAACACCTATTCCAGTTGTTGAGGAAGCAAAATGTTTAGGTATTATCTTCGACAGAAAACTGACTTTTATTCCACACCTGAAGAATTTGAAAGCTAAATGCTTGAAATCTCTAGATTTACTTAAAGTAGTAGCGCACACTGACTGGGGTGCTGATAGAAAAGTCATACTCAGTTTATATAGAACATTTATTCGCTCGAAACAAGACTATGGTTGCGTTGTCTATGGTTCAGCTAGGAAGTCCTATTTGAAGATGCTTGACTCAATTCATCATCAGGGAATAAGACTCGCTCTGGAAGCATTTAAGACATCCCCGTGTGAAAGCCTACTCGTTGAAGCGAACGAACCACCTTTATCACATCGTAGAGAAATGCTTTCCGCACAGTATGCTCTCAAATTAAGATCAAACCCTCTGAACCCTGCATTTTCGTCTGTTTTTGAACCCAAATATAAAACTTTATATGACAATAAACCAAAAGCCACACCTACCTTTGTGATTAGAATATTACCATGCCTTGACAGTACCAAAATTGATCTTTCAAAAATTCAGACAACGTCCGTCTCCGAAACACCTCCCTGGCTACTTCAACAACCAAAAAGTACTTTTCACGTTACACGATGGAAACAAAATCGGAGACAAACCCTTCCATCTTCCACAACTCTTACCATGAACTCCTCACCCAATTTGAAAATTATACAAGAATATATACTGATGGATCAAAAGATGAGAAAAAGGCTGCTACAGCCTTCATTAGTGGAAAACACACAACAAAAGTTCGCTTGCCAAACGGTACATCAATTTTTTCAGCCGAAATCAGAGCAATAGACCTTGCTTTGCAATATATTAAAAGCAAGCGTATTTTAAACAGCATCATCTTCTCCGATTCACTATCAGTACTTCAGTCACTACATAATAGAAAACTGGAGAATCCATTATTAGCCAATATTCTCCTCAAACATACTGAGCTGAGTACCTCCCACAGTATAGTATACTGTTGGTTACCCAGCCATATTGGAATCAAAGGTAATGACCAAGCAGACCGTGCTGCTAAAATGGCCCTATCACTGGAACCATCTGATTTTAAAATACCGTATACTGATTTTAAACGTAGTATCAAAGAATGTTTACGTCAGAAATGGCAGGCATCATGGAATGATGCCGTGAATAACAAACTTCATGCCATCAAGCCAACCCCAGGAGAATGGACTCCTTCCTACAGAGCCGTCCGTAGGGAGGAGGTAGTCATTGCAAGAATTCGAATTGGTCATACTTATTTAACCCACTCGTACATACTAAAAGGAGAAGACCCACCAGAGTGCATATCTTGCAATGAACCATTCACCGTTAAGCACTTTATGTTGGAGTGTTTCGACCTCCAACCTACGCGTAATCGTTATTACAATGTGCATGACATTAGGGAGCTCTTTGATACAGTTAGCGTTTCTTATATTATAGACTTCCTGAAGGAAGTAAACATTTATCATAAGCTATAGCTTTTATGCTATCACCTTGAACAGTTTTATGTGCTATATATACCGTCGGTAGATTTTAATTACCTTTCATCTGTTTTCGTTGTCATACATCATTTGCACTCCCCGTTGATAGGGAAACTTTATTTATTTATCACCGTTACCATTTTATCGTTTTACCTTCAACTGTTTGGTTTCGTATCGCTAGTCGATACGAAACCTTTTACCACTTTTAAATGATGAAAGATATAACCTTTTGTATGGCGCTAAATAGCCTCATAGAGCTGGTGCGCCAAAAAAATTCAACCAACCAACCAACCGGATATACACAAAATTATTGGCAAGTTACCAAAACAAAAAGGGGGTTGAACATTGCCAGGGCATAAGTACATCGGGTCGTATAAACCGCCAGATGAACAACTAGATGAAAACGATAATCCATTGCCAGGACAAGAGTCTTATAATCAAGTTGAAGCAATAGCAATGCGTCACGACATCTATTATCGTGATAACGAAAAAAGATAAGCACGGTTGTGATAAGGTAATGCTGGATGAATTTAAAGATATGAAACCTACAAATATGCGGGAGAGATTTGATAGAAGATTAGTTCAAGGGATAATTGGAACAAAATATAAACTTGGTCTTGGAGAAGGATTGTATGATGATAGCATGCAATCGCTTGCGGCTGACATACACAGACCTAAAAAATAATTCCGCGACGTGAGGTTGATGCGAATGCCGTTGATGATATCTGGGCGATAGATTTAGTTGATATGTCAAATTTTGCTCATTTCAACGATAACAAAAAGTACTTGTTCAATGTTATTGTTTCTAGTAAAAACGCGTTTAAAATACCTGTTACAGATAAAACAGGAACATCGATAACTGATGCGCTAAAACAAGTAATAACAAGTACCGAGAGAAAACTAAATAAAATTTGGACAGATCATGGAGCAGATTTTTTAACAAAATATTTGAGCACTTTTTAGAACAGAATAATATAAAAAAATATGTTACAGGAAACGAGGGGAAAAAGCGTCGTCGTTGAAAGATTTAATCGTACACTAAACGAGCTGATACATAAACATTTGACAGCTAAAAACACTAACAGGTATGTTGATGATCTTCCACGGATCGTTGATAAATACAATAACACAAAACATAAATCTATCAAAAATGTCACCAAACGACGCAAGTGAAAATCCATTGCTAGCGAACGAAAATATGTACCGGCGACATAAATTTAATGTCGGTGATCGAGTTAACATTTCATTAACAAAAACGTTTTGAAAAAGGATTTACTCCGAAAAGGAGTGAAGAAGTATTTGTCGTTGATAAAGTTCTGGCAACGATACCTGTAACATACGTGCTAAAAGATCTAGCAGATGAGCCTGTAATTGGTAGCTTTTACGAAAAGGAACTACAGAGAACTGAACAAGATGTTTTTGTTATCGAACGAGTAATAAAAAAGCCTGGCGATAAAAACCTTGTTAAGTGGCGCGGATATAGCGATAAATTTAATAGTTGGATACCAACCAAAGAAATTAGTACTGGGAGATAATATTTTGATAAATTTCCTCGTACTTACGTAATACCGATTTGCATTTTACAGGTTAACACAACGATATTAAATACCGTCGGCAATCATCAGAGATCGTCATCAGATTAAACACTTTAACAAAGATGAAATCAAATTTTATATTTTTCTGTCGGTCTGGGATTTTGATATTTAAGAACGGCTTTATTAGCCTCCAAAACGACTGGTTTCCGTCTACCGTAAAATTAAATTTTAATTCTTTTTTGTGATATGATATTTAACATTATACCGACCAGTTGTCGGTTTTCCGCAATGTTTTTTAATCCCAGGACGTTGTTGAGATATCGTAGTCGACTTTGTCGTCAACATCAGCAAAGCTGGAGTTGATACTATCTTCAATAACATCGTCGTCAAAGACTTTGTCGTCGTCAACGACTTTGTCGTCAACATCAACATCAGTTTCTTGCATTGTGTCTGATGGAGCAGTGACGTGAGTCACCGATGATATATCGTAGATAATACTTTAGTTTTTCTAAGAGACTCATACTATAATTTTGTGTAGCTTTAAATAATATAAAAAATGGACAAGATAAAATATATCGAGCATGTTAGGGTTTATAACTTCAGCAACCTTAAAGAAGCAGTAAAAAAGTGTTAGCGGGCCAAAAACATATCTCGGTTAACCTATTTTTAGTTCGCGGTGGAAGCGATAAAATAGTATTGACAGACATTGAAAGAAAGCAATTATATAACGATAAAAAAAACTAGTATACTGTACGATACAGAAGCTTTCATGTTGTGGTGCCACAGCTGTATTAGCCGAGATGAACTTAAAAAATACTACAATAAATTTAGTTATCATGCCAAAAGGCTATTTTATCAAAGGTTGATTGTGATGTTACCAAGCTCGTAACACCATCAGTAGATTTCTTAACAGATGCTGGATCTATTTTAAAATACCTAGCAGCGGAGTCTATTGAAGGAAATTTTATTTCTTCATCTGTTTCAGTAATTACTACAATTATAGGTTTAGCCGGGCACCTAAAATTACTACCACCACCTCGTCGTCTTTTCGTATTTTCTTTTGGTATAAAACGTTCGAGATTTTCCAGTCGATTGTCAGTTTTAATGCTGTTGACATGATCTACTAATAAACCATCTGGTATTGGTCCGTTGAAAGTTTCGTAAACAAATCGATGACTACGGTAATTAAGTCTGTTATAGATCCTCGTATATTTATTACCAGATATCCCATTTTATTTATTTTCCCAGTACTTTTTTCGTTTTTCTTCGAATAATTCCTTTATTGTGCGCCTCGTAAAGATCAAAAACGGGCTGAAGTTGAAACTCATCTTGTAAGGACAAGTTCTCAATATTATCATCAACAACTGCGCCATTAACATAATATACTCGTTGTCCCTCCTGGATATCGTCACAAAACAACGTGGAAATAAAATATTTCCTAACAATTTCGACTCGCTCGGCATTATCACCTTCTACGTTGATCTTGTAACCAGCTGGTGTTGTTTACCAAATGGCTGACCGTACTTGACATGTGTCACCGACCCTAACATATTTCCCGCGTACAAATTGTACTTGGGGCGAACATAATAATACTCCTGCTCGCTTGCGTTCGTCATCATTAAATTTTGTGTCATTATACCTAAAAGAAACCCATTTGTTTAATTGTACGTATTTTGCTAAGCCCTTCGACAGGTGTATGTACAGTACGCTATAAATAGAATACCTGTTGAACGCTCAATTAGACATTTGATAGTATAGTACACAACAATGCAGAAGTTACGTGATAGAGCGAAAAAGAGCCTTATATGAGAACCTATAAAAATAGCTACCGCTTTTGCTGGATTTGAGACAACTATCGATTTGATAAACAAATCGTTTTAGCAAACTTTACCGCAACAAATCTTTATCATTTGTTAGAACCAACGATAAGACGCGATCTTAAGAAACAAAACAGCATCAAATTGTTAGTACAATAACATGTAGATCTTACCAAATTACATGTAATGGGAGAGTCGACCAACGAGAAAATTGCTGATCTTATATATCAGCGAAATCTAGGCGTGTTTTGGTTGGAACTGATCTTTCATTGTTAGCTAATGAAATACAACAAGAAATTTTAAAAAAGGTAGAAGAATTTACTCAATCCAGCTCTAGTTGGAAGTTTGAGATGATTACTGAAATTTTATTTCATACAATGAATTATAACGTATTACGAGATAGTTCATATATTGACCTACCACAAAAAATAAAAAATAAAAATTGTTGTATTAACGTAAAAACTTTGATAACAAATGTTTCCAATGGTCTATTCCTTCTTCGATGTTTCCTGCTGGAAAAAATGCTGATCGTGTTGACAAATATCTTGCTCACGTGTAAAAATGTAATTTCACGGAATTGATTTCCCAGTTACCGAAATCAAATACCAAAATTTGAGAGACAAAACAATACTTCAGTTAACGTATTTGATTTATATAATAAAGAAAATGTCTACCCGAGATATATTTCAAAAAAAGCTTCACAATCGACAATAAATTTGTTGTTTTATAAAAACCATCACGTTTGGATCAAAAACTTTAACGGACTTGTTGGTAAACAATATAGTAAACAAACAAATGAGAAGTACTTTTGTTATCGCTGTTTACACGGTTGTTCCGACAACGAAAAATTACAGAAGCATCTGCAATACTGCTCGGAAGTACAACGAATAACAAAGCCAAAGGAAAAAGATAAAATCCTAAAATTTGTTAATCATATGCATAAGCTAATGATACCCTTTGTTATTTATGCCGATTTCGAGTGTTTACTACAGCCTGTACTTGGCGCTGAAAATAATCCTAACCAATCAAGTACAAGAAAAATTCAAAATCACATTCCATGCGGAATAGCGTATCAAATAGTTTGTTGTGTTGATCGTAGTTTATCAAAGCCGAATAAATTATATCCAGGGAAAAATCCAGCTGTTTGGCTTCTCAAGAAGTTAATTGGTGAAGTTGATAATATATTTAATCATTTGAAAAGAATTGTTCCGATGCTAAAGTTGACAGTTCAGCAGGAAATTGATCACGAGAAAGCGGAATTTGTCATATCTGTGAAAAATTATTCGACATAGAACCTGGTAATAAAAAAGTACACGACCATTGTCATTTAACAGGGAAATATCGTGGAGCTGCTCATGAAAAGTGTAATCTAAAATTTCATGCCCCAGATTTTATTCTAGTTGTTCTTCACAATTTCCGAGGATATGATAGTCACATTATAGTAGAAGCTGGTGATCATGAGATAAGTCTCGTTTAAAACTCGATAACGTTATTAAGTTTATCCCAAAGAATTTTGAAAATTATATGTCGGCTACTCTAGGTAAGTTGCTTTTTATTGATAGTCTGCAATTTATGGCGGCATCATTAGATAGCTAGTTCAGATTGTAATGATTTTTATAACCTACAAAATTGTCTTAAGAATAAATCAATCTTGTTTGACAAAAAAGGTATGTTTTCATATGAGTATCTATACGATTGGAGTAAATGTGATAAAACTTCATCACCAAAAAAAATAAATTTTATTCACAACTAAAAAATGAAAATATAACTGATGACGAGTACAAATATGCACAACATATTTGGAAAGAATTCAATTGCAAAACATTTGGCGACTATCATGATTTGTACTTAAAAACTGATGTGTTATTGCTGGCGGATGTGTTCGAAAGTTATCGTCGAGTAAGCTACAACAATTATGGATTAGATCCCTGTTGGAATTACTCTGCTCCCGGATTATCTTGGGATGCCGTGTTAAAGTTTAGTAAAATTGAATTAGAACTGCTAACAGATATTGACATGTTTAATTTTATTGAAAAAGGTATCCGAGGCGGCATAAGCGTTATAACAAAAAATTATTCTGAAGCAAGCAATAAATACATGAAAGATTATAATCCTAACAAACCATCGAAATACATTATTTATCTCGACACAAATAATTTGTATGGTTATGCAATGTGAGAACCAATGCCGTTCGGTGGATTTCGCTGGATTACACCTCATCTGTTTTTAGCGGAAACAAAAAAAAAAAAGATGCCAGACGATGTTTCGTATTTTGTTAGAAGTTGATCTCGATTATCCAACTTCTCTACACGATTTACACAGCTATTATCCGTTCTGCGCTGAATCGATGATAAATGATTATAGTTTATTATCTCAAGAACAACAAGCAATAGCATCACCGAGACAAAATTCAATGGTAAAAAAACTCGTTCCAAATTTACTTGATAAGAGAAATTATGTTTTGCATTATAAGGTTTTAAAACAGGCGGTAGATGCTGGTCTTGTTCTAAGAAAAGTTCATCGTGTGTTAAAATTCAAACAGTTGCCGTGGATGAGAGGTTATATGAGCTCAAACACGTGAAGGAGAACCGTAGCTAAAAGTAATTTCGAGCAAAACTTCTTTAAGCTTATGAACAACTCCGTCTTTGGAAAAAACGATGGAAAACATTAGGAAACGAGTAAACATGGAGCTAGTTAATGATATCGACCGCAGGAATAAACTTGTATCAGACGACGGTTAAATTTTTAACGAGAATCTTCTCGCGATACAGCGTCGAAAAACAAATTTGAAACTTAATAAGCCAATCTATTTTGGGGCTTCTGTGTTAGATTTATCGAAGTGGCTTATGTATGATTTTCACTATAATTTTGTTCAAGCAAAATGGCCGTCAAGTAAATTATTGTTTACTGATACTGACTCCCTCGTTTATGAAATAGATGGAGTTGATTGCGCTGACAACGATGTGTATCAAGATATTCATAATAACCGGCATCTGTTTATCTTTCTGATTATCCTCGTGATAGTAAATTTTACGATCACACACATGAAAATGTTATTGGAAAATTTAAAGATGAAATGAACTCTCTCATCATCAAATATTTTATCATATTGCTAAATAAAATGTATGCCGTGTTGCTGGACAACAATAAAATAACGAAAAAAGCGAAAGGTTTACAACGCGATTACGTTAAGAAAATTTTTGGATTTGATTATTATAAGTAGGCACTTGACGGCGGTATTAGTTTTATAAGAGCAATGGCAATTTGGACAAATCATCTTAAACTTCAAACACTTGTTACTATCAAACGTGAATTAAGTAATTTTGACGACAAACGTTTTAGCGAAAATGGAATAGATACATTTGCACTTGGATACTGTCACGATAAAAGATCTATACTTGATATCATATTTGGTGACTATGGCATGAAATTTTGCGTGAATTTAAAAAATAATGTTTGAAAATATAGAAGTTGAAAACAGCAACAATAGAAAGATCAAATATCTGATGAAAGATGGTAAAAAACTTACATTCGAACTTAAAAATGAAACGTCTGGAATATGTTGTTGCGTCAACGGATTTTCTCAAAACAGGTTGAAACTTTCACTTATCAGATTAGGTGACAGTGATTATTTTGATTATCTTGAAAAATTAAGCAGGGAATTGTCAGAAGGACTGAATAATTTTCATAATCCGTTCAGTCAACAGAAATATACTAAAATTACCATCGATCTTGATCGATCAAAAGTTTATTTTGTTGATAAAATATATCCTCTTAATAAACCACAGATAAAAGATTTATTTGAGTCTTGTCGTTGTGTTAGTGATAAAGTTCAACCTTTATTACAGTAACAATGAAATATTTTTATTTTCAACCGTTGAAGCTCTGATAATTGGTGATGAGGTATGAAATAATCCACAAAATTTTATATAACAAAAATAAAATAATCTAACAAAATTTTATCTAAACTTTAGAAATAAAATCTGCTTTGCCGCCAACCTGATGGTGGTCCTTCTGGACAGGGGTCGGGGTGGTCTTGTTGGAGAGGATGGGGGTCCTTCTAGACATCAGTGGTAGGGTCCCTGGTCCAGAACTATTTAGAGAAATGAGTCTTTGAGCCAGGAACCTCCTGGTCTAAAAAAATATTTGTTGGAAATGATGGGATGTGGTCATCCTGGATAGGGACCTCTGAGCCAGAACCATTTAGAGAAATGAGTATCTGAGCCAGAAACCGCCGTTTACCTACTACTGAATTGCCCTACATTAAACAACTTAAATTAACACACATTTATATATATATATATATATATATATATATATATATATATATATATATATATATATATATATATATATATATATATATGCAAAATGTCGATATCTTCAAAATGTCGACATCTTCTCGGTGAGGTGGGTCGATATTCTGAAATTATGGTGCAGAACACCCATGATCAAATCCCAAAGTATGAAGGCTTTATCTTATAAGGAATGGATGTAGCTGCGTGTCATTACACACGCATACAAGGACGACAAGGATAAAGCCTCTTTTTGTCATTTGTAATAACCTTTATAACGTCATAGTAAAATCCTACCGTATCCTTTTCTAGTTAGGAAAACCTCGTCATAGTAAAATCCTACCGTATCCTTTTCTAGTTAGGAAAACCTCGTCATAGTAAAATCCTACCGTATCCTTTTCTAGTTAGGAAAACCTCGCCATACCTACCGTATCCTCTTCTAGTTAGGAAAATCTCGGTTTTATTTTGAACGTACCACTTTATTTTTTATTTTTTTTTCACGATAATTCATAGTTGTGTTAAAAATTAGTAACTAGCATGATCATTACGGTCCCAATAAAAAGTATTCGTTAAAGAACACAAATCACAACAGGATATTCTTAACGGCAAAACTGCACAGGGCATTTTTCTTCAAAAAGAAACTACAAAAATCATACGAATTATTGATTCACTACAATCAAAAAAGGTAAATTAGTGCAAGATTTTTACTTTATCGGGAAATCGTCAAGACGGAAAGATAGGTTTGTTTCCCACCTCCAAAAGCTCTACGTTTTGCAAATATTGATGAAAGTTAGCGAAGAAAGGGAATTTTCATTTGCAACTTGACTACAGAAAACAAAATTCGTAATTGAATTGGCAATTGAACCGATCGTGAGCAAAACTGATCGAGTTCTTACCGGCTTACGGTCAAGAATCACAAATCACATTTATCAACAAGTTTTCTGCGAAGTGCGATTTCGGAAAATGTTCAAGAAGATAATGTTTACCGTCTATAGTCCCTTTAAAATCTGTATTGTGATAAATCTGTATTATTGTTATTATTATTATCATTATTTTTATTATTATTATTATTATTATTATATATATATATATATATATATATATATATATATATATATATATATATATATATATATATATATATATATATATATATATATATATATATATATATATATAATCTCTAATTTAATGGAGCTGATTCAAATTAGAAGTTGATTGAAAGTGATGGCAAAGCGAAAAGCATAGCACTTTTACCGTTTCCTTCTCTTACTGTCTATCGATCGTCTCTCCGTCTCCATAAAGTGTTGTATCCTACCAAAGAGAGTTCAGAGCGTCTCGCGGCAAGTATTTATATTCTTAGCTTTGGTGGGGTGGGGGTGGGGTGGCCCTTAATATTAAGCAAAGCACACTGGGAAAGAGAGAAGAAATTAAAATCACTGATAAAGAGATTAAAGCAATTACGGGAAGATGCAGATGACAATTACCAAGTTGTTCTTGAAATAGCATGGTAAACAGCAACATCAACTTTCGGAATATGGAGTGTTAGAAATCACTGATAGAAAGACTAGAAATATAGTTATCCACTGATGGTTCACTCTTGTAAGAGCTGATATGAGCAGACTGTAACTCTCCAGAAAGATCGAGGTAAGAGGCAAGCTAGGAGTTGATGGCTGTGGAGTAATATAGAGGAAAAAGATCAACCTAGTAAAGAATGTTAGAGAAAGTGACACAGAATTCTTAGCCTTAATCCAAGAAAATGGGCGCCACATGGAGAACGTAGGAAAGAAAGACTTCAAACAGAAGATGGTCATACAGAGAACACGGATGGAAAAATGCGTGGACAGTTTGTAAAGAAAGAAATTTAAAAAAAGCAGAAAGATTAGTCAAGACAGTGCAGGACATGGTCAGCAAGTTAAACGAAAGTGTGGAATATTGTGATGTCTCACAATAGTACAGAAGTAAGGATGAAGTATTCAGCAGGTGGGTGCGGGAAACTACCCAAGTGTGAGTACAAACATTGGTACGATAAACTAGGCCTCGCTACCCCTGTCATGTTCCAAGGCATATTGTCTTGATTATACAAACAATTCATACAACCACAAAGCAGATAAACACTGTTGAGAAGAACAAGTCCAAAATTCGGGGGGGGGGGGGACACTTAAACTTCCCAAACAATCCAATAGGTATATTACAGGAGGTCAGACATTAATAATAATAATAATAATGAGGACTTTGTATAGCGCCTAATCTTTAGAAGCTTTAAGCGCTTTACAACATTTGACAACACTTAAAAAAAACAAAAACATATATAATGATATGATTACAAAAATAAAAACAAACACCACGAAAGTAGAAACAGAAAATATGCTGTAAATATTTAAGGCAAGGATACATTATTAGGTCTTTATGTCTGTTCTTGCAGTTGAAATAGGTGAGTTTTAAGAGTGCTCTTGAATGAGACCACTGTGTCTTTGTGTCTAAGTGCAGTGGGCAATTCGTTCCACGTTGCTGGGCCCTGGTATGCAAAAGAACGTTGTCCATATGATTTCATCTTCATAGTGGGAATAATGAGAATACGAGTGTCAGAAGAGGAGCGTAAGCATCTTGCTGGTGTGTACACACGGGTGAGGTCAGATAGGTATGTTGGACTGGAGCCCGTCAGTGAAACGTAGCACAGAGAACAAATTTTGTGTTTAATTCTGGATCGTATGGATAACCAGTGTAGGGTACAGAGCAGGAGAGAGGCGTGCTCTGATCGTGGTACTCTAAGGATGATCCGAGCAGCTGTGTTTTGAACTTTTTGAAGTTTCTGAAGTAGATATTGAGACGAACAAGACAGAATTGAATTACAATAGTCCAGTCTTGAAAGTACTAAGGAACACACAAGTGTTTTAGTGGCATCAACTGAAAGATACTTGCGAATGGAGCTGATTTGTCTCAGCTCAAGATATGCAGCTTTGCATATGTTCATGACATGTTGATGCAATGAGAGAGTACTGTCAAGAGTGACACCGAGGTTTCGTACTGACTGTGTGAATTTAATGTTGGTGTTGCTGATATTTATTGTCTGAGGTAAAGGATGTGAATGAGAAAGTCTTTGTGTTGTAATCAGGATGGCTTCAGTTTTATCATCATTCATCTGCAGCTTGTTACATGTCATCCATGATTTCACATCGGAAATGCACCTCTCTACGCCTTGGATGGTAGCTTCAACTTCAGCTGGATGGCTAGATTTGTATATTTGGGTGTCATCAGCATACAATTGGTGAGACACTGGATGATGATTTATGACACTTGAGAGTGGCTGAGTGTATAGAATGAAGAGAACAGGTCCAAGAACAGACCCCTGTGGAACACCACAGCACAGATCAACTGGGCTGGAGTGTTTTCCGTTTGCGGACACAATTTGTGTCCTGTTGACCAAGTAGGACTTGAACCATAGTAAGGCTGTATCATGAATGCCAAATACATGCTGGAGACGGTGAAGTAATATATCATGGTCTATAGTGTCAAATGCTGCAGACAAGTCAAGGAGAGTGAGGACTGTAATCTTTCCGCTATCCAAAGCAGAGAGAAGGTCATTGACTACTTTCAGAAGAGTAGTTTCAGTACTGTGGCAAGGGCGATATGCAGACTGTACATTGCTAAAAAGACTGTTTGAATTCAGATGAGATACAAGTTGGGATAGAACAACTTTTTCTAAGATTTTTGACATGAATGGGAGATTAGAAACTGGGCGGTAGTTCTTTAAATCATTATGGTCGAGTGTTGGTTTCTTCAGCAGAGGCTTTACAATGGCAGTTTTGTAAAATGATGGGAATTCCCCAGATGAGAGAGAGGTATTAATGACATCAGTTAGTGAAGGCAATATTGGATCCAAGTACTCTAGCAGCAGTGACGTCGGAATCGGATCCAGTTCACATGACTTTGGTGCATTCTTCATCACGATTGTACGTACTAAATCCATAGAGACAGGTTCAAATGCTGCTAACGGTTGCCGCTGAAATTCTGTATCGCAACTGTATGGTGACGACGAGTCAACTGAAATTGTGTTGTCAAGTTTATCTCTCATAGTTTGTACTCTGTCACGGAAGAAATTTGCAAACAGGTCCGGAAGGTCGACTAGTGAGAAGGTAGCTGGAAGTGGTGTACATTTGTTCCTTGACATTAGCCTGTTAGTAATCTCAAATAGCTCTTTGCAGCTGGAACTTTCCGTGATCTTAGTACTGTAGTGGGCTGATTTCGCTGAATGGACTATGTTTGTGACATTCTTCTTAGCGGCATCATAGATCTGCTTATGAATCGTGAGTCTTGTGGAAAGCCAAAGCCTCTCAGCTTTACGGCGGTCTCTTTTAGCAGTGCGAAGCTGGTCCCTAACACTGCTATACCACGGAGAACATTCTGAATTGCTACTCTGCACTTGGTTACTGGGGCATGTTTGTCGAGCAATGAACGCAGGCAGTTATCAAGTTGTTCTGCTGTAGTAGGTAAGCTAGTTGTTAGGTTTGCTTGGATGTCATGCATTAGTTTGGTTCTGTTTATCATACGGAGGTTTCTCTTAGTAGCGAATAAAGGTGGAGGGTTTGGGACTGATACGCCAAGATGGCATATAATGCAGAGGAGATCTGATGAAAGTTCGTGGGACACCAGGGAGGACTGAAGAATATTATCATCAGGTCTGTAAAGAATCCAGTGTAATATGTGACCATGTTTATGGGTGGGTTGGCTAACTGACTGTTTGAGGTTGAAAACGTGAATGGAATCTAGGAGTTTCGCTGTGCATGGGTTTCCAGGACAGTCAAAGTCAAAGTTGAAATCTCCAAGAATAATCAGGTTGCCACCTATCGATTTTCCATACTCCAGGAGATTCGGAAACTGCTCCAAAAAGAGAGATTCCGTCAGCTTGTTTTTTCTACTAGGAGGAGGGCGGTAGAGGCAGAAAAAATGGACTGACCTTTGTTCCAGTGTGAGTGTAGTTTGGACTAGTTCAAACGATGTGTGGTCGAAATTGAAAGTTGTAGTGTAGTTAAGACGGTTGATCATGGAGGTCTTTGCGATGACAGCAATTCCACCTCCGCGAGAGTGGCGGGGGAACGACTTGATGGAGTAACCGGTGGGTGTTAGATCCGCGCACTTGGGTTCATCGCCTGATGTTTTTAGCCATGTTTCTGTCAGGAAAAAGACGTCGATATTCTGATCGCTGATAAAATTAACTATTTCTGTGCGCTTTTCCGATGGTCCTACTGATTGGGCATTGAATAGTGGTATCTCTTCGATAGCTGACACAAAGGTTGACGATTTAATTGGAATTTGGATTAGATTGTCTAAATTAACGGCCGAATTTTTAAATTTCTGCGCCGGAAAGGGCGAAAGGGAGATAACTGGAATTCTTCTTCCTGTTCTACGCCGGCCAGCTTTGAAACAACGCTTCTTTTTTCGCTTCCGTTTACAGTTATGGAATGATGAATGTAGTCCCAGATCGTTTAGTCTAGTGCACAATGTAGTGTGGAGAGCCAAGGAGTGGTCATTTAACGCAATTAATGAGTCCATCATAGCATAAACGGGTGGACTGGCGAGTATCACGTGATGGCGGCTTGTTCGATAACAAAGGAAGCCGCAACAGTGGAGCAAGACAATGTATTGTAATATAGATTACAATACATTATAGATATAACAGTATCAGCATACTCTCACGCCAGATGCGGGGAACAATGCAGTAAATATATTACAATACATTGTCTTTATCTTCCGATTAAAGGTCGATTGAGGACAATAAATCAAGTACATGACACTCATTATTACAATGTTTGACTAAGGAAACTTAATAACATAAACATACTATATATAGTCAAATCTAAATTATTTGTCTCAGGCATGCAGGATGATGCCTGCTGTAGCAAATTGACATTTGTCACTATATTAAAAAGACAACAATAAATATGGCACTGGTTAAGCAACATATTGCTTTTGCGTCACGTGATCAAATAAATTATTTATTTTTCACCTGACCCATCATGGACATGTTTGAAGTCATTATTTAAGCATTAAAAAGTGTCTCCCTTAAACTAGAATAAAATTGATTTTATATTAGGAAGTGTAATTCGTATTTAGTTATATTATTTTCAAAGAATACACCATTTGTTCTTTCTAAATGAGTAATGAGATTTGATCATCGGGTACCAAGTCAGATTAAATGATATTATCCCTTCATTCGGATGGCCTCCATACCGATAAATATTACTATATGATATATATTAGTACCCTTTATTCATTGGTATGACGAAGGCGCGTTGTGTTTCTTACCAGAACCGAAGTTGAAAACAAGAAAATGTAGCATAGTACAAACATCTATCCGAAGAATTCGGAAAGGTCGGAAAGAGAGAGATCGAGCCAAATGCAGTATCAGCACTGAGAGTAATAACCAGTAAGTTAGGAGACAACCAGAACATGCTAGAGATAGCACTAAAGCAAGCCATACTAGAGAAAGCGACATTACTAGAACCTGCAAGAATATCTCACAAGCTCATTGAGACCTAAGGCCTCGGGAAGTGGCCTGATCCCAGGATAACGAACATCAATCAGACTAATAACATTATGAGAATATAATTTAATGACAAAATACTGTCGTAGACGAAGCACACACTCTGGAATAGACTCTGCCTTCTTCTTACAGTATTCCCTCCCAAAACAAGCTTAAAACCAAATAATAAACATGTGTTCTTTTTGTACTTCTTAATATAATGTAGTGAAAGTTTTACCATTAAAATAAATCTAGATGGTACACACACACAGACACACAGACACACAGACTCACATATATATATATATATATATATATATATATATATATATATATATATATATATATATATATATATAAATCACAGTAGTGCTACAGACTATTGTGTGTGTGTGTGTGTGTGTGTGTGTGTGTGTGTGTAATTGGACCTGCAGTTGCATGAAGATTGGAAGGCAAAGGAGGCGACCACTTTCGCTTAACAACTGATCATGAAACATCCAAATATATGCAATATTAATCTTCATGAAGCAGATTCAATTCTAAGATCTACCCTAGAAATTCTGAAGAAAATATTATGATTAATACAAACCGTATCTTACAGTATACATTCGTGCATAAGTCGGGTCCACTGCATAGGTCCAGACCATACCGTCACATATTGCTTCGGCTGATCTGGACTCTATTCATTTTGTTAGGAGTAACCAGAAAAGTGAACGACATAGACCCTTATCTATCGCTGAATTAGTGTTTACCATAGGTTCGACAGACGCGTGCTGGTGAACACATGGGGGATATTTACTTGTAATAATCATTGTAGTAAGATGTCCGGCCGAAGGTGACATTGTTTCTACTCTAGTGTTTTGGGGCATGAGCAATATTGTGTGTCCAGTTCTCTACGTTTGTTGTGTAATGACAACCTTCTGCAGAACACCAAAACAAATAACAAGTTGTTCTGTTGCGTACAGACTCATTTGGTGAGTGCACCCAAATACATCACAGGTCTTTCCGTTCTGTAGAGACACCTTCGTGCAGGGCACCCAAAAACAGGTCATTCCGTTCTGCACAGACACCTTCGTTCAGGGCACCCAAACACAGATCATTCCGTTCAGTACAGACACCTTCGTCCAGGGCACCAAAACAACTTTCCAGGAAATTCCTTTCTCTACAAGCAAATTTGGCTAGAGCATAACTATATATCACATGGGATCTGTTATAAATCTACGCTATTAAAATACAACAGATGGCATTCCTTTCTGTGCAAGAACCCCTTTGGCAGGTCAGTTCGCTCTGCACAAACATGTTGGTTAGAGCACTATCATTCCGTTCATACTATATCGTTCTTTTATTCAATGGTCTTCTTGTCTTCTCCTTGACATCGCAATTCACTTGTGTAATCGAAATCAGCGAGGCTTTCGAGCAAGCTTATATGACTACAATCTCCAGCAAGCTTATGTATTAGGTCATAGGTCTACAGTCTCTAAGAAGCTCATATGACATGGGTACACAGTCTCTAAGAAGCACATATGACATGGGTACACAGTGTCTAAGAAGCTCATATGACATGGGTACACAGTCTCTAACAAGCTCATATGACATAGGTACACAGTCTCTAACAAGCTCATATAACATGGGTATACTCACTAACAAGCTCATATGACATGGGTACACAGTCTCTAACAAGCTCATATGACATGGGTACACAGTCTCTAACAAGCTTATATGACATAGGTACAGTCTCTAACAAGCTCATATGACATAGATCTACAGTCTCTAACAAGCTCATATGACATGGGTACACAGTCTCTAACAAGCTCATATGACATAGGTCTACAATCTCTAACAAGCTCATATGACATGGGTATACTCACTAACAAGCTCATATAACATGGGTATACTCACTAACAAGCTCATATGACATGGGTACACAGTCTCTAACAAGCTTATATGACATAGGTCTACAGTTTCTAACAAGCTCATATGACATGGGTATACTCACTAACAAGCTCATATAACATGGGTATACTCACTAACAAGCTCATATGACATGGGTACACAGTCTCTAACAAGCTCATATGTCATCGGTCTACAGTCTCTAACAAGCTTGTATGACATGGGTGTACAGTCTCTAACAAGCTCATATGACATGGGTATACTCACTAACAAGCTCATATGACATGGGT